>CAUDMG010003190.1:1520000-1787500 GCA_958450375.1 Homarus gammarus | reverse complement strand
CAGGAATCCGGACCACCCGAGAATCCGGACTTTTCGAAAATTCAAACTTTTTAAATTTAGCGGGCTTTTGTGGGTTATGTGAATGAATGGAGTTGCTTTAAAGAATTAATTTACATAATTCTAATAATAAAAGTAATTGTAAATTATAGGTAGCTAATTTTGTTAGTTTTGTAATTAGCTTGAACTGAAATGTAAAATTTGAGGCACTATAAATCTTTTGTGTGTATGTGTGCATGCGTGAATGCCACAGCTGCACAACGACAACAAACGACCACACGATCGCCACTTTAAAATAAGCAATCAAACTGTGACAACGTATGTAATTTTGAGTCCCACTCTTTCCATGTACAGAGTACAAGCCCATAATAATGGCTCCTAAAGTAGATAAACTTCATTGTGTGAAGAGAAAGAAGAACACATTGAAATTTAGTGACAAACTTGAAATAATTAAGAAACTAGAATGTAATGTGAGCAATGCTGTTCTAATGGAAACATACAACATTGGAAAGTCTACAATTTATGATATAAAAAAGGCAAAGAATAAAATTCTAGAATTCACAGCTTCTTCTGAGCCTTACATTAAAATTGCTGAAAGAAAAAGTTTACATTGGCCCAAATTAGAAAATCTTAATAAAGTGTTGCACGAATGGTTTTTGTTAAAACGATCTGAATGTATGGCAATTTCTGGGCCGATACTTATTGCCAAAGCAAAGTCTTTTAAGGAGCAAATGAACATTGAATCAGAGTGCGCATTTAGTGATGGATGGCTTAGGAATTTCAAGACTCGTCATGGTATTAGACAGTTTGTTTACATTTTTGTCTAGTGTTGACTTTATTTTTCTTTAAAACTGCTCGTTTTGATAAATGAAGCATGCTTTATTTGCTAATGAATAAACTATCAAAATGTACCTGTTCATCTCTTCTTTATTCCTCCTTAAATTTTAATTTTAAAAGTACTGCCTGAGAATCCGGAAAATCCGAAAATCCGGACCGACCCAATCCCCAAGCAGTCCGGAATTTTGGACTTCTACTGTAATTAAAAATACTTTATAGTATTTTTTACCTTTTATTTCAGCAATCTCCTTTTATGTTACTGAAATGCAGAGTTGCATCTTTTTCTGAGATATTCCCATAGTTCATTATGTATTAAACTTACTCAACACCGTTAAAACAAACAAAACTCAAGATTTTGATAACATTCGGTATACCCTGGATACTGTATGCGAGCGCTCCGATTATTGAAACTAATTCAACTTAAGAGATTAAAAATCTACATATATTAGTATACAGTGGTCCCTCAGTTAACGAGCACATTTCGTTCCACAAGGTTGCTCGTTAACCGAAAAATTCGTTAACCGAAACCATTGTTTCAATGGGTATTTGGGTAATTAGTTCCAGCTCACCGAAAATTGCCTAAAGTCAACAAAAAGGGTAGTAAAGTACACTTACTTGGATGATGATGCTGATGTGAATTTGAAGTGGGAGGTGGAGGAGGAGAAGTGAGAAGAGAAGGAAGTGGGAGTGGAGAAGGAAGAAGTGAAGGCATTGGGGTGGAAGAGAAGTCACCCCATGCCGCTATTTCACCCATAAAATTTTAGTTCACTTGGTATAATTCTAGATTATTTTCTTTAAATTAACACTGCACTGCATTATACATTGTCAATATGTAAAATAAACTTCAGAATGACCAATAATTTGACTGGAAACGCAAAAAAAAAGCATTAATGTTGAAGAGTCTAAAGCTAGATGTTACCTCCACTGAAAAGACAGAGACTGACGCCTGTATGGTGTGTTGACAGGCTGTTTGGCACGCTAAAAACTAGTTTCCCTGTACTTAAATTATGTTAAATAATTGTTAAAATGACTAAAAAATTTAATATAAATTTTTTTAAAATTATTGAATAGTACAAACTTCTTGATATTTACGAAAACAGTGAGGAGTTTAAGCCCTAGAACCGATTACTGTATTGGCGGACTAATACGACAGCTAGTGTGCAAGCAAAAACGTGTTGAGGGGCGCTCGTAAGGAATTCGTTAATCGAGGGAATGCTCGTTAACCGAAGTTAAGAATCTTATGGAAGGTAATTCGTTAATCGAGGGATCACTGTATAATACTGCAAACATGTATTTCTTAGTAATATTTGCAATTCATTTTTGTAATAAAATGTGTATGTAACAATAATAACGTGGATAAAGTTTTTTCTTGTTTTGCGGTTCTCAAACATATGAAGATTATCGCATGCGGCTCTTGGGTTAAGTAAATCTGGCCAACCTTGGTCTATAGTATATGTGTTTAAACCACTGTACAGTATTCAGTGAGAAAGTGTTGTTCATTTAATTTTTTTTAACCAACCCCATTTCTTAAAACATGTACTTACATTTTTTTTTTGTGTGTGTGTGACCAGAGCACCTCGGGGAGTTCGAAAAAAGCAAATTTCGATATATTGAAGTCTGATTTATCGAGGTTTTACTGTACAGTACATGGAATGAGGGTTACTGGAGAGCTGGCAAGTATAATCAAGGAGAGTAATGTAAGCTTGGAAGCAGACGAAAAACCCAAAAGATAGTATAATACTTCCAACCTCTGCCAAAAAAGTCAAGATTCCCTGAAGGCTGTATTTTGGATAACAGAATGGCAAGAAATGAGAAAATATTAAGATAAATTTTCAAATACTTACTTTCACGTTTTTGGCTGGGGACTCTGTAGCACTGCTGTCTGCACTGTTTGTATTTGTATCCCTGCAATTACCACAAACGAGTGATTCCTCTGGTGAGCATGTGAACTGAGCTTAATCAGCACACAATACATTAAATATACAAGTATTCACTACAATGGTCAAACTTCAGTGTGAATCCATAATTAAAATAATATTGTTTTTTACTCTTTCAAGCCTGTTCCCCATTCCTGCTTACTGCAGGATGGTCATTGTGAAAAAATACACACACACACCCCTGTTCATTTGTTTTCAATCAATCACTCGCTGTTCAAAAAGATGGGTTCTGCTACAGCACTCCCCTTCCACATTAAGACCCTAAATCTGGTTTACCCATCACCACATACAAACTAGCATCACCAATCAGCAGCAATCCCCACTAAAAAACATTCAAATGGGCATGGTCCAATAAAATAATCTTTCTAATTGAAAAGTAGTTCACACTCCTTTAGTCAACAGAGTACAGCCAAATACTAGATAGTAGATACATGCCACTATCTGCACGGATACCTTATCCAGTGCACCCCATGTCATCTGGTCTTCAAAAAAGTGAAGTGGGTCCCATATGCATGACTGCCCATTAGGGACAATGTGGACACTACACTCTGTATATTATGCCTTCGGTACACAATGAGGCAACATGGCTTCTACTGCACTCGACCACATTCACTTCCCCAAGTTGTAAACTTTAATAACCATTTACAGCTGAGTGAACAGGAGGCAAATGCTGTAGCCATTCAACTGCAGCACTCCTTGTCTGGTCTTAACAAATGAATAATTTACCTGTGCCTAAGAAATGATCACAATCTTATGAAAAACAATACAGTATATTATAACAATGAAGATATACGTACATGGCAGTTAACTTCTTGTGTGCATTATCAATGAATGGCTCTTGACCATTAAATTTAATTTCAGATGCCTTCTCTTTAAATGTGCTGGCTTCTTCTTCTGTTGGAAATGTTAGGAAACAACGTCTGAAAAAATTTCAAATGTATTAACATAAAAACTAGTTTAACAGTGCACAACATTGTCATTTAACATTAGCTGCAATTGCACAATGGTACATCTTACAACAAAGCCTGAATTAAATAATTAATGAATATGCCCACAGATGGCTGGCAGCTCTAGTAATCAAGAAAGCCCTAACCTACAGTGTTGAGTTACTCCAGAGTTTAACTATTTCCCCCACAACTACCCTAGCCCATGAAGATGGGGGACTTAAAGGACACAGTTGCCATAAGTTATGATTTAATGAGAGTGGTGGTCACACTCTACAGGAGTGACCAGCCCTTCACTTGCTCAGACTCGGTTACAAAGCAAGAAACTTGACCAACCTCATAACCTGCCAACATCTGAGGAAGTTCCAAAGATGAGTGAGATCAATAATTCTGTACAGTTTTGGTCTCTGGAGGAAGAGCAGGGATGACTAGTTACAGGTAATTTCTCACTCAGAGATCAATTACCCATATTCTAAATGAACTTGGGATAAATGCCAATGGGCATACAAAGCAGAGCCCAAAGGTTTAACAGTACAGTAATAACTAAATAGACCAACTCAACTCAAATACCAGAGGCATGTCTAAATATACCTAGACTAGTGAAAGTATGACAGACATCTTTCATCAGTGAGGTTGGCAATTGGAAAGTGTGTGTTTGTTCCTGTGAACATGATTTTATATCATATGGGGTGTGATTTGAGAAGTAGAAATAATGAAGTGTGCAGTATCATAACCTGTCACACTTGCACATCTTGGGACAATCCTTAGCTTCTCATCTATTCTGAACAAAGATTATTGTCACCAGAGTGAGTGACCTTCAGGTTACCTCCACTTGCATATAGCCTACGGGTTTAACCCATTTACTGCAGCCCTATTGTGACCCAGCATCCCACCCCCTGTGAAAAATGTCAAAAAACTGCCATAGACTTTTTCCCCAAAGTGGTATGAAAGAATACTGTACTGTACTCTTCCCTAAAGACAAAATTAAGGGGTATCTAAGACAGCTATACTAACATGCCAGCCAGTGGTGTCTATCCTACCTGCTTGTCACTGTAATGGCTACAGAAACTTGAGGGCAAAACCTGACTGATCCATTGTATGGTAGCATCAAGTTAACCCTTAGGTCCCAGGTGACATTCCAGAACGTCCGCCTATTCCCGACACTTTTTTTTAGTTGATTTTTCTCAATTTATATCTGAATGGGGGGGGGGGGGGGAGATATACTGCCAGCAGCACCCTAACCCAGGGCTTAAGGATTAATGGTGGGAGATTTCAACACTCATGTTTTTCTCTCACAATGACTATTTAAGAAGGATAAACAGCATACAGCAAGGCCACAGCAAACAGAAAAATTATATGGTGAGCATGCCCTAATTAGGTTAATTGGGAGGAAATTTAGTACATTTGGGGCAAAAAATTCAGGGGGCATTCCAACTACTGCCAAAATATTATCATCTTCAAATAATCAATAATAATGAAAAGTTAATTGTTATCACAAGATTTTAACAGATAAACAAGAGAAAACCCTGTGCATTTCTAAAGTAGATAATCAATAAAGCACCCATGACAACATAAACAGTCAAATGCTTAATTAATATCATAAGAAAGTGCTATATCTCATCCTATACTGAATCCTTAATTAAATCAAATATATACCATGTGAGAGAACTGCAAATAGATTATTAGAGATTAAAATTTTAATCAATAAATAGATATGATTGCATAATCAATTGAGTATAATCCCAGCCTACCATACCATCTAGTGAGCACACCCTCATGAAAACAAGTAAAGGCAAATTTACAGTAATTACAATGAAGTTTGAAAATTACCTTCCTAAGGTTATCTGTGATGCGGTTTCTCCAAATTTCATTAACTCTTTTGCCACAATTCCATCAATAGATTTGTGGAAGTTCATAAACATCACACACGGATCCTTCTCAGCCTGCAAGAGTACAAATATAGTCAAGAGGTACATCGTCACAAGTCCACAACTTTATTTACCAAATTGCTAATTGTTATTTTAATAAAATGTAACAACACAATACTCAAGAAGACACACGAGAGCCTAGACTTTTAAAATTATAGTCCCTAACTCCCATGTACAGTACTTAAAGATCACAAGACTGGCAACATTAACTGGGTATGTCAGCAATAAATTCCCCTCCTTTTCACTGTAGATGTGACCTAACTTGAACAGGCTGAAGCAAACTACACAAAAACCTCTGTGGTCCCACATAAATTCATTCCCAAATACCTGTACGCCAAAATATGGGGGGGTGAGGGGGGGGTGTCAGCACTAAACATTATCGTACATGAAAAACTTGTAGAAGGCATTCAAAAATTTTTTAAACTTTAATTGTTTGACTTGGCATAAGGTAGCTGATTGTATGTCATGATGTGCCAGTCCCATTCATTTTGTCAGTAAATCAGATGACATATGATTGTGGCCATTAAATATCATGCTTTTTTTTTTAAGGGGGAGGGGAGAAATATAGTTTCAGACAAAAATCAACACACATGTATAACTATACAGTGATCCCTTACAACTGATCAATTTTCACCTTTACATTTTGGGAGGTATATCGTTTAAAACCTCAACAAGCTACTTGCTTGCACACACAAAGGCAAGCTTCCCACACAGTATTTATATATTTATCTTTGCAAAGTTACCATACTGTCTTTGTTTCACAAAGTAATGCATATAAAGTACTGTGCTGCATTTATTGTCCAACATCTGTCTTACTCCGACTTCTTGTGGCAAAAAAAAAAAAAATAAAAAATTTACATGATCAACAAAATGTCATGAATACACACAATAAACTGATGTAAAGGAAAGCGTCACTTAGAAGCGAAAGCACGAAACATCACTACATGGGGTAAGTGTACAGGTGGGTGGGAAATATAGGCCATTACCCCTGTATGTGGCCTGGTGTTGATGGTGCTCATGGTATGGTTAGGTCTAGTGGAGATCAGTTAGCCACACACCACCAGCTAGCTCCCCACCATACACCATCAATCAATAAGCCAAATATAACAGCTGCATGGCCCTCACCTCATATCACTATTACTGTACAGTACTGTACACTTACCCAATTTCACCTCACCTCATACCTCTTTACCACACTCTCCACTACAGATCAATCAACAATCAGCCCACCTCAATACCCTGTTATTCTGCAAGCCATGCATGTACACAAACTCATGAAAAGTTTTTGTTTCTTAGCCAACCTTCCACACAAATTACACATTACAGAGGCATGTGGTACAAGAAGAATGATAAGTTAGTGTAGGCAGGTGAACAATACTGTGATGAGTGACTAAGCATGCAAAATGAGTCTCTAGACATATATACACAGCTGTGACTCAAAATATGTCAAGCTAAAGAAAGGTTAAGAGGTAAGATGGTGATCTACAAAAGTGAACAAAGATATAAACTAGATATACCAGAGACTAGATGCACAATGAGGACATGGGAGTCTATGAAAGTAAATAAAGATAAAAAGTCAAGATGTGCACAAAGATGGAAGCCTGAAGAGGCACAAAGATTAACTACATAGAGCACAATTCATTTACTAATTACAGCTACACACTTAAACATCAGTACTAATCTTTTTAAGGCATTATAGCACCCTGTTGATATCATAAGTAATCTTTAACTCAAAAAGACTAATGAAGTAGAAAACTAAAAATACAATACACTAATTAATAATAATAATAACAAAATACTCACTATCATATTACGACCTCTTCTTCCTCCCCTGGCGCCCCGACCTCTCATTGAACCACCACGGTTTCCTCCATGACCGTTATGATCACCCTGGACACCTCCACTATCACCCTTGAAACCTCCCCTTCCTCCTCCTCTTTTTCCTCGGACTGCACCACCTCTATGTTCTTTGACTGCTGGTTGTATTTTTTCTTGGGAAGAATTTCCTGAAGGAGTTTCAGTCATAGATGCTTTACGTTTCTTTGCTTGTGGTTCCCCTCCACTCATTTCCACTTTGGGGGTCTGTGGTTTAGGTGTCTTAACTTTCTCTGCTTTTGGCATTTCAACTGTGGAAACTTCTACCTTTGGGGTCTGCAGCTTGTCAGCTTTGAGCTTATTTGATTTTGGAGTCTGAGACACTTCTACCTTTGGAGTCTGTTCCTTTGCTGCTTTCTTTTTCAATTCTGGAGTTTCTGCTGCCAATTTCTTTACCTTCTTAGGAGTTGCAAGAGCTTGTCCAGAGGACTGAAACAAAAATACAATGAAATACTGTAATTACTTAGGAATATATATTAAATTAAAAGCAAACCCTAGACTTTTTACAAACTTAATTAAACAAACAATTTCCTGATAGTGAATTATGAAATAATTTTCATCACATGTCAGATACACATACTACATCTGCAAACAGGCAAGCAGGAAAGTTAACATTAACAAATCAATTAGTAATCATGTGAAAGGGGGTCCCAAAAGCATGGCTGCCCCTTAGGGAGTACAGTATATAGATATGGCACATTGTATACTAAAATTTCAGTATACAAGGAGGTACCACAGCCATTTACAAGTGGCTGGAGTGGGAGTCACCCAGGACTGAGCCAGTAACTCTTAGGGCAGAAAGTGAGTACTGTAGCCATTTAGCCAACACATCCTTAATATCAAGTAAGAAATATATTGTAACACTGTACTTAAATTTCAATAAGTTATTGTGTTTCTGAAGACTCTTATCTACACTAGCCAGTTAAAAGGGTTTGAAACACTTGTAAACGCTAACAATAACATTGGGTCTCTTACATTACATGCTAAAAAGACTAACAATGCTAATGAAACCATCTGGAGAAAGTTTCTACATCATGGATATGATCAGCTAAAGTGAAGCCAAATTGAAGAGGACATTTATACTTTTATTCAGGACAAAACTGTAAGTCATGAACAACAATAGAGGGTCCCAAATGATAATAAAAACACCACTCTGGCAATATATACAATGAATATCAGCACATGCCTTGTGCCTTAGGCTGGAAAACAACTCTTGTCCCTCCATCACAATCTCCCCCAATTCCCCATTCTATAACTGAACAAGTAAGAGAGTGTGTGTGTGTGTGTGTGTGTGTGTGTGTGTGTGCGTGTGTGTGTGCGTGCCTGCGTGTGTGTGTTAAATAATCGGTAAAAGAAAAATATTCAGAGTTTTTTCTGAACTGGACTTTATTTTACATAAAGTACAAGTATTACCTAGATAATATGGCACAAAATTTTTTCCCGTAATATTTTTTAAAAGATTTCAGACTCTCGATTGTACTATAGTACAAGACATACCCGTATTGTCTTTCACATTTTTCAGTGGACATTAGAAATTAAAAAAAGTAAGTTGGACAGGTTCAAATAGAATTAGCGGTGAAGATTCCGACTTCATATATTCAATAATTCAGGCGGTGAACAACATGAGAGGCATTACTATTCTTGTAAACCAGGAGTAATAGTGTAAAGAGACATTGGGTAGTCACCAGGCATGGGGCAATTAATTAACTTAGCTTAACTAGTTAAGCTTTTGAAATAACAGTTTATCTTAACTTAATCAAAATTTGGGCAAATTAATTGATTAACTTTGATTAATTACACAGGACAACAAATTTTTTATAATTCCCAGTTGCATGAGATTTCTTTAGTGTTTCTTACCATTTTTTATCTGCTGATTTCATATTTGAAACCAGTTTTGTTCTGCATGCTCCAGTTTTCATGTAATTTGAGGTTTTACATTCTAGCCGTTTGCGGTCAAATTAATTAATTACACGATTATGGTATCAATAGGGAGATATAATTTTGTCTGTTTTTTCTTTCAGATTTGGTCATGGCTACAAAGAGAAATCAATGTGTGAACAAACCTGATGCCTTCTGTTATATTTGTGGATACTTCACGCTTATTTGTCAGAGGCGCAATATAACATCGTTTGTGAGGCGCGGCTATAAAGCGTACTTCGGACTTACTCTTGGCGACCAAGACAAAAAATGGGCTCCACATGCTGTGTGTCATAACTGCGAAGAAATGCTGCGTGACTGGACAAAAGGAAAACGTAAGGGCTTACCGTTCGGAATTCCCATGACCTGGCGAGAACCGAAGGACCACACAACTGACTGCTATTTTTGTCTGATCAATACGAAGGGTGTTGGCAAGAAAAACAGACATAAAATATCGTATCCTAGTATCCCTTCAGCAATTCGACCTACTTTGCACTCTGATGAGCTACCAGTTCCAGTTTTTAATGGGTTGTCTCCAGCTGAAGAGGAGGGAAGCGACAAAGACCAAGAGAGTGAACATGAAACTCAAGAAATACTTGCAGATTCCGACGATTCTTCTGATGGTACACCAGAGTCATCAACCCCTCAGAAGTTTAGTCAGCCAGAGCTGAATGACCTTGTGCGTGATTTGGGTCTCTCCAAAAATGCAGCAGAAGTTCTAGCTTCTAGGTTGCAAGAAAAGGCTCTACTGAACCAGACCACAAAAGTTTCAGATTTCAGAAAGCGGGAACAGGATTTTGTGCCATTCTTTACAGAGGAGAATAAGTTTGTTTACTGTCATAATATCCCGGGTCTTCTCCAGGAATTAGGGATTCCATTGTATAGTCCAAATGACTGGCGATTATTTCTAGATAGTTGTAAGCGTAGCCTGAAGTGTGTGCTACTACATAATGGTAATGTCTATGCAGCTGTTCCAGTGGGTCATTCTGTGTGCTTACGAGAGGAGTATAATGACATTAAAACTGTGATTCACCTGCTAAAATACCATGAGCACAACTGGACAATTTGTGTTGACCTCAAAATGGTGAACTTCCTTCTTGGCCAACAAAGAGGATTTACAAAGTATCCCTGCTTTCTTTGCATGTGGGACAGCCGAGCTAGAGACAGGCATTGGAACCTGAAGGAGTGGCCCTTACGTGAGACTCTGGAAGCTGGTATGCCAAACATTGTCAATGATCCAATCGTCAGTCGAGAAAAGATCATATTTCCTCCTCTCCATATCAAGCTGGGCCTGATGAAACAGTTTGTCAGAGCATTAAATACTGATGGTGAATGCTTCCAACACATAGTCTCTGCTCACCCTGCTTTGTCATTTGAGAAGATAAAGGCAGGTGTGTTTGATGGACCACAAATTCGTGCACTTGTACGTGATCAAGACTTTGTCAGAAAGATGGACGACAAGGAAAGGGGTGCATGGCTTTCATTTGTGGCGGTAATGGAAAACTTTCTTGGTAATAAAAAGGCTGACAACTATGAAACCCTTGTAGCAACCATGTTGTCAGCCTTTCATGACCTTGGATGCAATATGAGTGTCAAACTCCATTTCCTATATAGTCATCTTGATAGATTCCCTGAGAACCTAGGGGCAGTAAGTGACGAGCAAGGCGAGCGGTTTCATCAGGATCTCAAGACCATGGAAGACCGCTACCAAGGGAGATGGGACAAACATATGATGGCAGACTACTGCTGGAGCATTAAACGAGAGTGCCCTGAGACATTTCACAAACGCAAGAGCTTCAAGCGCAAATTCCTACCTGGCTAAAATGTGATTGGGCTTTGTCTCCTCATAGTAACAAATTTCTTACCTAACAATGAGTTTTATACAAATTTCAACCTTTGTTTTAGATGGAACATGTTTCAAATTGTGTTGTTGAATAAATTTAGAATATGTAATATTTTATTGTTTATTACCCAGCTAATTTAATGACAGTTTAATGACATATTTTTCAAGATAGACGACGAGGTCAATAAGACGAAGACGAAATTTTGAAATTTCAAAATACCTTGATTGCAAAAAAACTAGAGCTTACAGAAAGAAACTAACTTCAGATATGAGATCAGCACACCCAAATTAGGTAGAATCAAGTGTTTATAGCAATGCAACAAAAACTTTGTTGACCAGTGTTATCAAGTAACTCTTCAGAAAATATAACAAATAATATATAACACACCAGCCCTTGCGCCCAGTGAGTATTCAATATATTTAGCATTATAAAGTGTAATGAGTATGTGATGAAAAAGTTTGAGTTTAAACTTTCAGTGATTATTATTTATTTGATATGCAGAATTCTTAGCTTACCACGATATAATTTTTCAAGTAAAAAAGTCTAACTTGGATTTGCATACTGAAATAATATAATTATTTACCTGTGAAAAACTGTGAAGTAAAAAATAAAAAAAATCAAGAATTTATAATTATTTTATCTCAAGACTTATTCATACCAAGGAAGTAATGTGCCAGACTGCCTCACTATTCAGGTATTCAAAATACAGTATTCATTGACTCTTCTGGAAAACATTTACAGGATAATAAGTTACTTAATCCACATGAAAATTCCCCTAAACAAATTTGACAGACTGGCTTAGTTAACTCGAAAATATCTTAATTAGTTAATGTTAAAAAAATCAGGTTAACTTAACTGAAAAAGAAAAAGAAAAGTAACTTACCAGTAACTAGTTAAATTTGAAACTTAATCACCCCATACCGGTCAGATAGTTTTGTTATAGTCAAGTTTAATACTAGACCTATGGACTTGGTAATAATACAGGTTTATGCACCAACAAATGAGAGTAAGGATGACTCTGAAAATTCTTCGGAAGATTTAAAGAAAGCAACAGACACTGTAAAGTTTAATAAATGTCTGATTATAATGCAAAAATTGAGAAAGAGAAAGCTGCACCAGAAGTAGGACCACATGAGTTGGGGTATTAAAAATGAGGAGAGCTATTAATTAACTTTTGTAAAGCATTAGCAGAACATTTTAGAACAAACCGTGAGGCCTGCTCAACGTGGTCTAAACAAATACTTCTGACATATATGTTCGTAATTTATAATCTATACAACTTACAAGATTCCCTTTCCATACTACACAAGGCTTACCTTCATTATTCTCTTGTGTGATGATGTGACGAATCGGGTTATGAGGGAAAATGATCAAACAAGAGTTTCAAGACAATAAGTTAACCTGCCACACGTGGACTCCGCGTTAAGAAGACACGAGAGATCGTTCGCGTCTCTGACACTCACAGCCGCGTGAGGGTGTCGTACAAAGCCATGACAATTGTTGTACATATATACTGTACATAAAAGCGGAGCATATTTTTTTTAAATGCACCGTATTCAAATTATAAGTGAATCATGTCTATTAATCACCAAAACTTTTTTCTATAAAATGTATGAGAATTCTAAATATACGTTTTTAAATTACTGCAGCAATTAAGGAACTAACAGCCCACAAAGCATCTCAATGAGTACAGTAATAATAGAAATATAAGAAAGATTGCACCCGAAATCAACAAATCAAACATAAAATTGCACACCGGAAGTCAGGAAAAGAATAAATAGTCCAAAACCACAAACTACACTGTAGTAAAAGAATCAATAAACTACATCTCCCCCGACTTAACATTTCGACAACAAAAAGGAGACAAAAACGGAGGGACAAACTGAGAGTTACATAAGAAAACATAAGAAAATAAGGAGTCTACAATAGGCCGGTTGGCCTGTGCATGGCAGCTCCTGTCGAGAGTTACTACCACTCTCTATCATCCATGAATCTATCTAGCCTCCTTTTGAAACTTTCCAGAGTTCCAGCACTTACTACAAAGTTGCTAAGCTTGTTCCACTTGTCCACCACCCTTTTTGTGAACCAGTTCCTTCCTATCTCCCTCCTAAACCTAAACTTATCCAACTTGAATCCGTTGCTCCGAGTCCTATCCTGCTCGGATATTATAAGAACTTTATCTATATCCCCTTTATTGATTCCTTTCACCCACTTAAATACTTCTATCATATCTCCCCGCACTCTTCGTCTTTCTAGGGAATGCAAGTTAAGTTTCTTTAACCTATCCTGATATGGAAGGTTTCTAAGTCCCGGAATCATTTTTGTCATTCTTCGCTGCACCGACTCTAGTGAATTTATATCCATTCTATAATAAGGGCACCAGAACTGAACCGCATAATCGAGGTGCGGCCTAACTAGCGCAAGATATAGTTGCAATAAGACCTCTGCACTCTTGTTACTTACACTTCTAGATATAAAACCCAATACTCTGTTTGCCTTATTTCGAACATTAACGCACTGTTTTCTAGGCCGTAGGTCCGGGCTTACAAGTACCCCTAGGTCTCTTTCACAAGTCAACTTCTCTAGGTTGATGTTGTTCAGGCTGTATACATTATAAGTATTTGTTCTTCCAATATTAAGTACGCTGCACTTGCTGGTGTTGAATTTCATTTGCCATTTTTCAGATCACCCCTGCAGTTTATTTAGATCCTCCTGTAATGCATTTGCATCCTGCCCTGAATTAATTTGCCGCCCTATTTTGGTGTCATCCGCAAACTTGCTTATGTCACTGCTGATCCCAGTATCTAAATCATTTATGTAGATTATGAACAAGAGTGGGCCTAGTACTGACCCCTGGGGAACCCCACTGGTTACACGGCCCCACTCAGATTTAACACCATCTACGCTGACCCTCTGCGTTCTATCGGTGAGCCATGATTTTATCCAATTTAAAACTTTCCCCTCGATACCATGAGCCTTAATTTTTCTCAGAAGCCTCTGATGCGGTACTCTGTCAAATGCTTTGCTAAAGTCTAAGTAAATAACATCGTAATTTTCGTCATTATCTACTACCTCGAAGACTTTCCTAAAAAACGTTAGCAGATTTGTTAGACAAGATTTTCCCTTTGTAAACCCATGTCGAGAGTCGTAGATTAATTTGCTTTTCTCTAGATGCGATCGGATGCTATCTGCTATAATTGATTCAAGAAATTTCCCCACTACTGACGTCAAACTGATCGGCCGGTAATTTGACGCTGATGCTCTGTCTCCCTTTTTAAATATGGGTACTACATTCGCCTGTTTCCACAACTCTGGCACAACTCCAGTGTCTAATGATTTTGTAAATAAATTTACGAGGGGTCCGCTAATCTGTTCCCTACACTCTTTTAAGACTCGAGGAAAAATTTCATCCGGCCCTGGGGATTTTGTGTTCTTTAGTTTATTTATCTTCTTAAGAACATCCTCTTTTCTGATGGTGATATTCTTTAATTTCTCTTCTTCCTTTCCCTTAAATATCAGTTCCACCTCCGGAATTTCATCGCAAATTTCTTCTGTGAAAACTGATAAGAAGTTCAATGCTTTGCTCATGTCTTCACTGCCATTTATCAATTCTCCCCTCCCTGACTTTAAAGGCCCAACTTTGTCCTTGACTTTTGTTCTATATACCTGGAAAAATCCCTTGGGATTCGCCTTGGATTCTCTTGCCATTTTGATTTCATAGTCTCTCTTTGATTTCCTTACATTTTTCTTAACATTCCTAGATAGTTCATTATGCCTGTTTCTGAGCTGCTCCTCCCCTCCCTTTAATTTCTTATATATTCCTTTCTTTATTCCTGTCATGTTTAAGTTTTCTGGTCATCCACCTTGGCTCATTCTTATTTGACCTAATTTTTCTGTATGGTATATTTTGTTCTTGTGCTTTATGTAGTATACTGGTGAATATATTATAGTCATGATCAATTGTTGTGTCATCTATGACCTCACCACTTCCTACTGGGAACTGACGTGACTGTTCCCAGGTGACCTCACCTAGGTACCTTCTTAACCCCTGATAATCCGCCAACCGAAAGTTTGGGACTTTGACCATATTGTCATTGTTTTTCGTTTCCCAATTTAGGGTGAACCTGATTTCTCTGTGATCACTGTTACCTAGTTCTTCCCCTACTGTGATATCTCTGATAATATTTTCTTTATTTGTTAATACTAGGTCTAATATATTGTCACCTCTAGTAGGTTCTGTAATTAGTTGTTTCAAAAAATTGTCCTGTACTGCGTCTAGGAAGTCTTCAGATTCATAGTCGCCTACAATGTTGTCCCAGTCAATATTCCTGAAGTTGAAATCCCCCATAATGTATAGGTTGTTATAGTTTGCTGCCCTACTCATTTCCTGCCATATGGGCTGAGCTGCTTCTTTGCTAAGACTTGGGGGCCTGTAAATCACTCCCATAATTAGTTTTTCTCTTCCTTCCGTGATTTCTACCCACACAGACTCGGTTCCTATTTCACCCTTTATTGAATTATTAGTACAACATTTTAATGTATCCTTGACGAAGAGTGCGACCCCTCCCCCCTTCCTACCTTCCCTGTCCTTGTGAAAAAGGTTGTACCCTTCTATGTGGTACTCTGATAAAAAATTTTTGCTCGCCAGATTCATCCAAGTTTCGGTGATTGCTATGATGTCTACATTCTCGGTACATACAACCGCTCTCAGCAAGTCTATTTTATTTCTAACGCTCCTACTGTTTGTATAGTATACATTTAAACCTACTCTTCCCTGGTCCTGTTTTACCCCTTGTCCTGAGCAACTAATTTTACTTCCCAGGACCTGCTTGTTTTTTGATTCCCACTTTCCCCGACCCCTCTCTACTGGCGAAACCCCCCCTTCGGAGTGACAATTTCACGCTCCAGGGATGCAGACAACGTCTTTACCCCCTCACGAGACAAGTGTACTCCGTCGCGACAGTACAGGTAGTTGTTGCCAGCTATCAATGAATGCCCAACCATTGTTTGCACAATGTTTTTCCAGTCAGCAATTGCCCTGGACAGCCATTCACGACCAACCCCTCTTCTAGGCAAGACACCACATACTATCGGGATCCCTCCCCTATCTCTAATCTTCCCCAGCGCCTCCCTATACCTCTTGAAAAGTTCCTCACTCCTAACCTTACCTATGTCGTTTCCTCCCACACTAAGACACACTACTGGATTGGTACCCTCCCCTGACAAAACTCTGTCTAACCTGCTCGGATATTATAAAAACTTTATCTATATCCCCTTTATTGATTCCTTTCACCCACTTAAATACTTCTATCATATCTCCCCGCACTCTTCGTCTTTCTAAGGAATGCAAGTTAAGTTTGTAGTGGATTTCTCTCCTACAAACGCTGTTTGTCGCTGCATAGCCGACCCCGCGAATTTCACAGTGTGTGCCTCGTGGTCTTGGTCAACCAGCGCCGCCCACGGAGCGGGGGTCAACTACTAAGCCACGCCAACCCCCGCTATTTAAGACTTGACCTCGTGGTGATTGCGCTCTTTCTACCTACACCAACCAGCCAGCAACACCTCCTCCGCCTCACCAACCAGCTCTCTCTACATCACACTTGTAACCATGCTGCCTTCCCAGCACCAAGCTGCATTGTACATCCAATACAACATGTATACAGAGAGCACATTGTGAGTTTCCTTTCTCCAACCCATCCTGAGTGTGAACCAAACATCTAAAAACCCCGCAAATGGTGACCCCCGGAGATTCGCACTCACACAGGATGGAGGAGAAACTGATCACTCTCCCAGTCTTCAAGCAACATGGAAGACTGGCTTATCCACCCAGAAGCAGCTCTCATCTGCTCTACAGCTACTGTCTCTAAACCGCAGGTTAGACACCCTAGAGTAGCACTGCTTCTCTAAGCAGACACCAGCTCCTCTTCCTGCCCCAAGCACCACGTCCTACCGACCCCAGCACACCCGTCCTGCCTCAGACGCCGCCCCCGGCCCAGTGAAACACAAAGTCTTTACCTCAAAGCAACTCATATACCGGGAGTACAAAACAATTGGGCAGATGCGTTGTCCCGTCTCAGGCCAGTATCGACAGAAACAGAATGGTCCCTAAATATATCGGAGTTCAAGAGTCTAGTGAGGAAGTTTGGATCTCTTTGCCTCACAAAGCAATCACAAGATGCCACTTTATGCATCTCTGAAACGATCGAATCTTTCAGGAAATGCTGTAATCATAGACTGGAACCGTTGGAATTCAATCTATCTATTCCCACCTGTGAAAATGTTGCCCGAAGTGGTTCACAAACTCAGATCCTTCCAAGGCAAGGTCCTCTTAATTGCACCATATTGGATCCTACAACCGTGGTGCCTCGATCTGTTGGACTGGTGCCCGCATCCACTACAATTGCAACAAGGATGTTTAAATAGATTGTTGGGTAATTCCAATATAGTTAACCAAGTGATAGCAGGTCATAGACCCCAAACTTCTATGCAATATGAGAAAGCTTGGAAACTTTTTCAACAATTTATCAGGTTAACGACTCCAAACACATTGTCAGAAAAAGTGGTGCTAGAATTTTTAGAATTTCTGTTCAGAGTTAAAGGCCTTCAAGGATCTACAATTGCATCTTATAAATCAGCATTGGTTGACCCTCTGGCATGGGGTTCTAATATAACTTTGAACCCAAGGATTTATCAAATGCTCAGATAATCCATTTTCATTCAGAGACCCCCTCTGCCTAAGAGAATCCCACCTTGGTCTCTAGAAACGTAATTAAATTTCTTATGGGGCCTAATTACAATATAAATCTGAACCGGGACAGATTGCTCCAGAAGGCAGCCTTCCTTCTAGCCATAGTAACAGGTATGAGAATCAGTGAGTTGATTTCAATTTCCAATAATTCATCATTACAGTATTGGTATTTTCTGAGGAAGATGACACCCTTTTTCCTGCGGAGACCCTAAGAAAACATGAAAGGGAAGATTTTCAAGCTCAACCTATCAGGATAAAATGACTAATGGATGAGACATGGGCTCCTCATATATTGTGCCCAGTTAGGAATCTTCAAGAATGGTTAACCAGATTCCCTAATCGAGGCCCCATGTATTCTCATCACAGGATGGTAAGAAATTGTCTCCTAGTCAAATGACAAAACATTTATCTCAGTGAATCAAACAGACCCTGGCAAGAAATTTTTGGCACATAACACCAGGAAATATGCAGGGTTAGTGGCCTTTGAGCCTCAGTCAGATCAAAGAAGTGGGCTTTTGGAGATCTTCATCTATCTCTAAAAGATGCTTCACATGTGGTGGTGTTGGAGGTCCCCTCCCCCGCCTAGTCAATCTCCACAACCAGGACCTTCCTCATCAGAATAAAGTGAGTATCCTAATTGGGATATGAAAATTAACATTTTTACCTTCCGGTAAATGTTCCTAATATTGGAAAATGTTCTAAACAATTTATAACAACAATCTGGGCCTAAGCTAGCGGAGCCTTATACGCAACGTCACCTCCCGCTCAGGTATTCAAAGCTAGACGTCGCATTCTGGATTGCACAAAAACCCGTTTTTTCTAAAAAGAAAAGTTTGTGATAAAGTTCAGAATGCGACGTCGACATCCCACCCACAAGAGTTGACATTCGTTTACTGCTCGCTCTAGGGCAAGAGATGGTGGCATTAAGTGTAATGGAGGGTAGGGTTGAGGGTTTTGAGAATTGCAATTAAATGCCAGGTAGCGACATGTCATAATATTGCCTATTTAAGTAATTATTAGATGTTTTAAATGCCTGTACAGTATGTTGGCCTGGCAAGTTAATGATAGGCATTTACAGACCTAGGAATAAAGCTAGACGTTGCATTCTGGACTATATCACAAAAACTGTATTTTAGAAAAAAATGGCTCTTCTTTATGAATGTTGCTTCCAGTTCACCTCTAATTACTGATTCCACAGGTAACCACTACCCACATTCTAATGTTATTAGGCAGCTACTCTGAAATACCTCATTCTTTGGGAGTCTAAACTATGCATCTCACAGATATTAATGAAAACACCACTGTACAAGTACAATATATTGTATATAAACAAAGTATACTACTCTATAATGTAATCTTGAGTGTGTGATGCAGGCAGGTCAAATGGGAATATGATGATACAGGATGGCCTGCCTTTGTCCTGTCACTTTCCTCCCCCTCCTTGAAGAAGGATTGTACATGCACTGCATACTGTCCACTTTGCTATGTACTGTACAGTACTATCCTGTACCTGTGGTACTTTCACACTCAACTATCTGCAACATTTGTTGCTGGACAATATGACAATGGACGAACGGTTTTTACAACCCTACTGAGACAAGTAGTCATGAAATTCATTTGAAAATCAACGGACCACACCTTGCAGATAGTTTCTGTAGCGAGTATACTATGTGTCATAATGCAAGTTTGAGGAGACTGGCTGAGAGATCAATCATCCAATCAAAAGCATCCCATAGTCACGACAGTAATAACCAATCATAGCTCATGAACACTCCAAGTCTACCCACCCACATGCCCAGCGTCATTAATAATGATGCAATCCTCGTAACTTCGACCCCATGCCTGAAATGTTGAGATTTTTCTGGAAATTTCTCAGAATACTAAAAAACAATCAACTATTAGAGAGTTCCAGGGATCAAAGATTCCAGCTAGTAGCGAGATTATGGTTTTTTTATTTTGTCTTATTCTCAGAAGATTTCACAGGCTTATTTTTGCTTCCCAAGTACAGAAATTTCAGAGGTTAATACACAAAAGTTATTATCCCTTAAAATATCAGATGCACCAATAACTAGTTTTTTGCATTTTTTCTTGATTGTTACACCACAGTGTTTGTGTTAACACATTACTAGTTATCAAAGTTGGTGCTATCAAGTAACTACATAAAACAATCTGATTCTTCAACTTTCCAGGTAGTGTGTTGCTCTCCTAATAACTTTTCCAACACCTAGAGGGAAATGTGGGGATAAAGAAATAGTTAAGACTTACTGTATGGCAATATATAGTGGGATGTCAGTTGAGAATTTCACCACTAATATTTATGGTCAAAGACCATACATGGCATCATTGAAAACAACACTTCTATATTTACCAGCTGCAGTGAACTATGTGCACACGCTGTAGAGAAATGGTTAATATCTACACTACGGAACAAAATGAATCCGACATTAAGAAGTTAGGTTTTATTAAACTCCACATGGTACATTTCATATTTTCTATATAAAGGGCATTTCTTTTACCCTACATAAAATGGAGTAGATAATGGTCAAAGGTAATGTCACGTCAAGAAAAAATCTCCTCAAAGAACACCTTTTCGGTCAATAGTTACTCATCATCACTCTCTTCTTCCTCCTCCTCATCACTCCCTTCCTCCTCAGCTTTATCATCACCTTCCTCAGCATCATCATCTTCCTCAGCATCATCATCTTCATCTACTGCATCATCACCTTCCTCCTCTTCTACTTCACCAGCACCATCTTCCTCTTCCTCACTACCATCTCCCTCCTCCATCTTTTCCTCTTCATCTTTCTTTTCAGTTTCAACCTTTGCTGAAGTCTCAACCTGGAAGAAGGAAAAATATATATGTATCTTGTATTCACTAGGCAATACTGTATGTATGTACAGTACATGTATCCTTGATTATTGTGGGGGCTAGGTTCCAGAAAACTACCGAGATAGTGATAAACAAAACCGTCAACACCTACATATCAATATATAACACATGGGTAAAATTAAGTTTCGTCGCATGACCCCAAAGATGCATCCCCAAACTGACCAAAATGTACCCCCCAAAAATGTGTAGGTACACTAAAAGATATAATACAGTGATATCCCAGTTAGCCGGAACAATTGGTGCAGAGCACTTCCGGGGATGAGAGATTTCCGGCTGCTGGAAAAAGTTTCAGTGTCTAAACTAGACCTCTTGCACAGAAACACACTAGGCCACTTCCCCAGAACGTTTCTGGGTGCTGGAGATGTTTTCCTTGAGTCTAAACTACTGGAATCCGTAAATACAGTTCTCATTAAATTAGAAATTTGGTTTTTTTTCCAATAAAAGCCCCCCCCCCCCCCCCCCCAAGACTTTTCTTCAAAAATTAACTGTAGATTGTTAGACTCCAGTTAATGGTATGACCCAACTCACTAACTGGAACAAGAGACTCCAACCACTCTCATTCAATTACTTCTACAGCTGTAACAGACAATACTGTTTCCTCAAAATAGTTGAACTGAACAGAATCCCCTTTATAACCCCAGCAATGGAAGCAAGTTTTGTCCCCAACACCAGCATTTTTACCAACATAAGAACAACGAGATCACTTGCAGGAGAGAGAGCAGTTAAATCTCTCCCAACCAGGACAAGCTGGTCAGGTGTAGTTGGTAAGGCTAGCTGGCAGGAGGAGGTACATTCGTCTTGCATGCCAATGACTCATTCACCTACGACGGCCAACCGGTAAAGTTGGTGGACAGAAGTCCCATAAGGTGGATCAAAGGGGCATGCTATATAACACTTGAAAATATGGATATCATAGTTCACACATTAGTAAAAAAAAATTATCCAATTAATATTTCCAACCCCTTCCTCTAGTGCAGAATTTCTGGATTATTTTCTTTAAAATCAGTCCTTCCATTCAAGTTTCCCGTAGACCTAATGAACCGAATGAGACTTACCCGACAGCCCAGTAGCACAGATCTAAACCAGACAAGTAACAGTAAATATCTGTCTAGCAAACTAGTATCTTCTTTAATTTTTAATTACATTTCTGCTTGGATATGGCATTCCTTTTTGTGCACTGTCCAGAAGCCTAAAGAACTTGGCAATATTGTAATATGATCACTTTTACCGAGTGTTGCCCGGTTTCTTGGACTATTTTTTCAACATTAAGTCCTTAATCTGATATTGATAAATTAATTACTAATATGATTAATTTCAGTGTCTAAGACTGAGAAGTTAGCAAGACTTAGAATGCAGCAAAAAAGACTAAACTACTAGCCAAAAAAAATGCAGAAGAGATTGTAAACACTGAATAGCAAAAACTTAAGTTGTGATGATGTACATAGTGGAAACTGAAGTTTGTGTACAGTACTGTATAGTTCACATATGAAGCAGTCATGATACCCTGGAGACTTACAGTCATGCAGACAAACTTATTTTTCAGACTGGATGCTGACCCAAGTCCGTTTTTTTGTTTTTAACAATCATAACCGCCATAAAAAATTATTTCTATTAAAAAAAAATACATCAGAGCAGACTAAAGCAAATTATTTTTAGGATAAGTTTACTTTGTCCAGTATAGTACAGTCAAAGAATCTGGGTAAAGTGACAGCAGAGCTTCGGGGTGTGTCATTCTGTGTCATGGATTTCAGAACAGCACAGGAAGTATAACTTTTTTCTTCGACTACAATACATCTTTGCAACCCACTGTGCATGTAAAGGCTATTAGTTTCATTGGTTTTACAAACTCCAGTCTGCAGCAAAACTAAATTGAAAGCAATAGTAAAATGAAAAACCAGTTTGAGAAATCTAAAAAATTTGTGGTACTATTTCAAATAGCAGTACATTATTTTATACAGACATGGTAAGCTTCCTGAATATTTATCTCCTGCTGAACGAATCTGGTTACTTTTCTCAAACACTGTACTGATCTTATTTCTGGTCTATTCCCTCTTCTGGTTGTCCACACCATTGTTAGCCAATTTGCTGGAATCACTCCCTAGGAACATACTCTGAGCTTTCAAGGGGTATTACTGTACATGTTAGAATACACATATCCCTAATTACATTAATTCTTATGGTGAAAAAAATTTCTTATTATAAAACATTTCACTAGAAGTCACATGAAGTATAATGAATACCCCCCCCCCCCCACATAATGTTAAGAGCGTCTGATGTGACAAATACAAAATACTGTAAACACAGAAAACTTCGGTGCATCCATACAATTACAACAAATACTGTAATAGAAACACTAAATGGACACACAAACTAAAACACAAGTGAATATTCATAAAGTAAAAGTTCAATTACTGTACAGGTACTTACTTTCATCTTCTTGCTTGGGGTTGGTTCAGTAGTGCCATCTGAACTTCTTTTTTCTGCTTCTTTCCTGTAATGACAACAATGGAATGATTCAGTTGGTGAGGATTTAAACTACAGAATAACCAATATGTGTTGCATCTGTTCCCTGATATCGTCTTATATAACTACGACACTATAAACTACTAAAAAATACACCAAGTTTAATCAGCAAAAAGAACACACATTCTCCTTTCAGTGGTTGTCATTCATGCTTACTGCAGTAATATATTCAGCAATGGCATTACCTTTTCACAAGGCTGCAATATCCATCTAATTTAGCTATTCTTTAAAGCAGGCATGGGCAACCCGCGTCCCAAACTATAACTTTCCGCAACCCACAGTGATTGAGAAATTCCATTTAATGGGGCCCGCGGTTCAGGTATGTATGCATGTATGTATGTATGTATGTATGTATATATATATATATATATATATATATATATATATATATATATATATATATATATATATATATATATATATATATATAATCTTGTGGCAGCCCTAGTTGAAGTTGAGTTGCCAATTCATTAATCCAATTTCTACATTATTAAAGAAAATATACAAACATTTAGAAACTTTTCATGATCTTAACTACCGGTAACGATGAATGCGTACAGTATTATCTCAGTTAGCCGGAATCCTTCTTAACCAGAAAATGCTTAAATAATGCATAGAAAATCTAAAATGGGTGTCTCTTTTTCTTCTCAGCACCACAAAACTCTCACTTTTAAGCTTGCCAACCATTTTAAAGTGAATTACAAATGAAAATTTCTGTGTACTGACGTTGGGACTCGAAAATAAGTACAGGTAGTCGTCGACGTACGACCTATGCGACTTACGTCTGTTCGACTTTACGACCGGCGGTACGACAGTTTCGGCCCCAGCCTCCTGGCGCTGCCGGGAGCTGGAGCCGCGCACATCCCCGCGCTCAATTACAAACACGCTCGCTGGTACAGCACACTTCCCTCCGTGTCTGTTTGCCTTGTGCCTGTCCTTTGTCTTGGAAATTTTTCTTGAACCCCCCCCCCCCCCCCAAGATGTCTACCAAGAGGACGTTCACCACTAAGGGATTATCAGAAGGTTTATCTCTACTGAATAAACTTCTTGCCCATTTTGAAGGAATGGACCCAAACATCGAACGATTTGCAAGGATTGAGCGGATGGCACGCAATTCGTTTCGTCCTTATCAAGAAATTTACGTGGACAAGAAGAAACGAACAATTCAGACAAAGCTCACCATGTTCATGAAAAAAACAACTCCTCCGGCTACCCCAAACGCTGCCCCAGCTGACGACATCGACGATCCACAGCCAAGCACCAGCGGCCAATAAGATGTTTTTTGTATGTTTGTATGTTTTGCAACTAAAATGTTTTATATGTTTTGCACCTGTATTTTTTTTTTGTATGTTGTGTAAATAATAAACCAATTGTACTGTAGTATGCAGTGATTGACTTAAACCTGACAACCGTAACAATAATGAACAAAGAAAATGTTGATAAAATATGACTTAAAGATGATTATATTATCATTACACACTATAATATACGTAAGGTAATTATAACATATGCCGACTTACGACCAGATCAACTTACGACCGGGCGGCAGTAACCAATCTAGGCCGTAAGTCGACGACTACCTGTAATTTGAATTTTTTTTGGTACGACTGAGGCAGGTCGTAAGTGCTGGTGGTCATTGTATGTATATTATGTATGCTGGATTATATATCATGTATGTATATTATGTATGTGCTCCATTTATGTATTATTTATTCAGCCTAGCTAGCAGCGTGTGGCAATGTTATTACCATATCCCACATGCTTAATTAATGTGCCTGGCGACGTATGGAAGCTGCTAATGTATCACTTGCCATACGTCGCCTATAGCAGTTGACAAGGAGCCTAGCCAAGGGAGAGTGCTGCTTCCCTCTGTGTACATACTCTTATCCAGTAAACCGAACCTACAAAACTATACAGGTGTTTGTGTTCTCTCCTGTATATAGAGCTTATTATTCAGAACCTAACAGTCATAAGTCAAGTAGGTCGTAAGTCAGGAAGGAGCTGTGTGTGTAGAATCTAGTCTTATTAAACATACCGAAGCATTCAACATGAATTTGAGTAACGGCATGTACAAGCTGGACAATTTTGTAATTAAGAAGATTTGTGACCAGGTGAGAAGGCCGGTTCACCTGACCACCAACCGTTGTGTGCTATTTAAAGATTAGTAGGGTCATTACCTAATACCTGACCATTGTGGACCTGGTCTCACCCTCCTCTGTATATATACACCTTGATTTGTATTTCTCTCTCTAGTCTGTACTCACCCCTGAAGATGTGAATTACACGAAAGCGTTTGGGAACTTCGTGTTTTCTTCTTTCCTTGTGGTTATCAGCATATATATATATATATATATATATATATATATATATATATATATATATATATATATATATATATATATATATTCTAAAATGTTCAGCTAATGCTTTGACGCCAGTATTTCTTTCTTTACTTTAAAGCTACTGAGTGCATTCAATGCTAAATCAGTTAAATTTGTAGTAGAATAGGATAATTTTGTACTATTCTTGCATTATTTAGCATTTCACTAGTTGCCACTAAACGAACCTCGGAAATTTTATATTGTCCTCGTGGATATATATATATATATATATATATATATAAATATATATATATATATATATATATATATATATATATATATATATATATATATTAGAATTCATAAATCACTACTGTAATGTGATGCAGGAAAATTTTTTATATCGCGCAAAATAAATGATGTTTAAATTAATATAATTAGCTGTCTTTCAAGGATTCCAGCAATACAAATATATTCTAACTTTAGTCTGTGATATTACATAAGATAAGAACTTAAAGACTATAACCACCAAACCCTGGCTGGGAAGATGGGAGGGAAGGGGTGTGGGGGGAAGATATGTTTGACAGTTGGAGCCGAAGATCTAGTGAAGTATTTGTTTGTTTATCTATGTCCTTTACAGTGAATTTTTTTTTTTTTTTTGGCTTATAAAATGTCACTGAACTGACCTGGGAGAATATAATTTACACTGCTGGCATTCTTATAAGAGTGATTAATTTTAATATGAAGATGCTACAGTTTGCACTAGACAAAAATTTTAGTAATCATTTAGTACATTATTTTGAGTACATGTACAGTACAGCTTTGCCCTTAGGACAGTGTGTGCATGTAAATGACTAAAAAATAAATGAAGAAAGTTACATATACCGAGCCAAAAATATTAGTTGAAAAAGTTTATGTATGGCAGGGGTGGAGCTTTGGCGGGATAGCATTTGGTGCACGTACGACCCATTTGGAAAATTTTTAGTTTGAAATTCGAAATTGTAGCCTAACCCCCGGGGTAATCCGCATAAGTTGCGAGTATTGTAATGAAGAAATTAGATTAATGAATTGGCAAGTCAACCATTGAAATGCACACCCTATTTACAACAACCTTCATTTCCTACCCTTTTCATGTCCATATATTCTGAACAGTCCCTGAATCTGCCCACAACCTCTACCACTCATCTTTTTCTCTACATCATATTTACCTTAAAAACTGCTCTTAACACTCAGATGCCTCTACACCTTTAGCCATATCACGTGTACTATTTGAGACAGAAACATGGGGTTTATATCCATGAGAATCTCAAGTAAATTATCTAAAAATAGTGTAAGATAGGCAGGCAATCACGATAAAAATGTTTTCCCCTGAAAATCTGTTGGAGAAAAAATCTAGACAAATTTATTTTTTACATGGCATTATACCAGCATTATTATGTTACGAAAGTTAAATTTGTTTCTTAGCAATACTTACAGGTTTAGCACCAAATAATTTTAGAACAGTTACAAAAAGGCAAGTATTTCAATGCAGAATGACACCGAGGATATCAAAATCTCCTTAGAATTAAAAAAAAATTTCTCTGGCATGACAACACTGATGGTTGCAGTGGTGAATGCACACAGGCAGGGAAGCTGCTCTACATATAAAAGTGGCAGTGTGCGTATCTAGCCAACGATATATAACTAGCAAAAATTTTTATCACCACATGTTCATAAGCATTTTCATGCACGAGGTCCCCAAGGCGATAAATTCATCCATACTCATTTATGCGTGTGAAGATCGAGTGTTAAGCATTCACTCTCCAGGAACCTTTCCGTACTCTACTTCTTTTCACATTCACCATTAACTTTTTCATTGTACACACACTTCCAAACTTGTCACTAACAAGAGCAATTTTTTCTATATCACCCACTAGAGTGGTGTCATTACAGTACATCAACTGTTCCCCTCTCATACTTGCATCCACCTCCATCACTCCAACTTTCATCTTTTACTACATGTACTTGATTCATTAAAATACTGAAAAAACATGGCAAGAATCACTTACTTAACATAATCATATTTACACTTGGAATTAAATTCCTTCTTCCTTACATACTTTAACATAGGCTTCACCCCCCCCCCCCCACAAGCATTCAAGGACTTCCCACATACAGTATCCCAAAACAGGTACTTCACAATGCCTTTACAAATACTTTTCAGACATTCTTTACTGCAGATTTGATCCACACTTCCTTTTTCTTTTCTTGACCCACTTTGCTCTTCCTCACATACATTTAACCCTTAGGTCCCGGGTGACGTTCCAGAACGCGCGCCTGTTCCCGCCACTGTTTAAATGCCCAGCATGGGTTATCAGGTTCCAGTGACTATTTGCCTCTCACACCACTCGCTTGGCCACAGGGAAGCTTCCTGTACATACTTACCTAGTTTTGTTTGTTTCATTTTCATTGTTTGTCCATTTTATCATGTTGTATCAAAGTAATAATGCTTAAAGTAGTGTAGTTGTATTGTAGGGTAGTATTACTTTAAAACAATGCTATGATTATGTTATAGATGTATTTATTTGTGGAATTATTATTATTTTATGCGTTACTTGCTCTACCAAACACAAAGACAGACTGGTGACCGACTGGTGATTGTTGCCAAGCACTTTTTTATGATAAATTAAGCAAATAAAATTTTCTAAATGAATTATTTATAGGAAATAAGTATTAAGATCAGTAAATGCATACATTATTGGCCACCTCGGACACAAAGGCGAGCTAAAAATAGCTGTTAAGTGCGTAGAGACCACGAGCGTCGGCTGTCAAACCAACACAGTCCCCTATCTCCCTCCCTCTGTGCAGTCACGAAAGTTTCTAGAGGGTCAATATATAGTTGTTCTTGCTTAATTTTTATTGTTTTATCATTTTAAAAGGTTAAAAATTATTTTTGAAAAAAGATGATTTTTCTCGATTTACCCCGGGGTGGGGAGTACTGCCACCAGCACCCTAACCCAGGGCTTAAGGGTTAATGTCTATGCTACAATTCCTACAATAATAACTTTACCAAACAATTTCTTTAAAATCGTTAAGCTATGTAAAACATATAAACAAAATATACATACTGGCCAGATGATTTGTATGCATTGTCAACAAATGGCTTCAAACCACCAAATTCTATTTCAGCTGCCTTCTTTATGAGTGTACTGGCTTCATCTTCTGTTCCAAATGTTAGGAAGCAATTTCTGAAAATAAAATAGAAAAATTATGAATTCATTAAAATACAGTAATTCTTAGATTAGTTTACAATGGGATACAGTACCATTAAATAAATGACATTAGCTGCAGCTGCACAATGAAATAAAACAACCATATTACAGCTAATCTGAGGTGTGCATGTTTTACTACGTACAGCAGCTACCAAATGATAAACTTTTTATTTTATGACAATTCCATTTTAGGAGATCCTCCCTTTCCATGACCCGCCTCCACCTGTTTAATATCTATTTCATTTAAGCAATTACTAGCATACAAATCTTGGTAGAACACAACAAGTCTTTTATAACTCACATCTCAGGAAAGTCACTCGTTAATGTGCATCATGGTAGCGCAACACCTTCTTTTACACCCATCAACAGGAGTATAAATATACCCAAAGAAATGCCAACACAAAAAATTATTAAAAGTATTCCGATAGGCAACTGACAAGAGCTACACTGAGCAGTGGTAAGCCGTGGAAAATTTCCCGCAACGTGCATCAGAGCCACACCATACCCAAGCCAAGAAGCACCCCTGTCATGCAGTATTATCACCCAGACAACATCTGTTTTACATACATCAATGCTGTCCCAGTGGTTGAATTGTGTTCCCATCGTCCAATTCTGATCACTGAAAGAATCAAGCCCAAGACATGGCTGCTGTGTAGGCAATTCCCCTTTTCTAAATACTGTACTGTTTATATATATATATATCTTGATAAAATCACACAGGAAAATGGGAACAACGGAGCACCTTAGCTTTCGTCTTTATTCAAGACATCTTCAGAGGCAACTGTTGCCTCTGAAGATGTCTTGAATAAAGACGAAAGCTAAGGTGCTACGTTGTTCCCATTTTCCCGTGTGATTTTATCAAGATTTATCTTATCCACGTTTTCATTGTGGATTTACATGGAAAAAAAAAAAAAAAAAAAAAAAAAAAAAAAAAAAATAATATATATATATATATACTGTATATATATATATATATATATATATATATATATATATAAAAACGAATACTTGTCAGCCATGATGAGGCTCCTTTAATAACTCGCTTAACACTCATTCATATGCAACTCGGCATATGAAGTTTCATGCCCTAAAAGGCTTTCATAAGCCTAAGTGCACATGAACAATATATAGGGAGACCTTTTATAATGATCAAGATAGGTTCCTGTGAAGTGTCCGTTAAGCTATTACCCCATTAAGGTCATTATAACATGATGCCTTTAGATATGTTCCTAACAATGTCAAATCTTGCCCTATAATTCCTGGCAGTCAAATCTTACCCTATAAATGCTAAAGGATCGCAGCTTCTTTGGGTAAAGTTAATGGTACTGTACAGTCAGTAAAAAAGTTATCTGAACCTTTTTCAGTTTTACTCAATATGACAACTCAAAACACTCCAAGTTATGCTGTATTTTGATAAGACCTGCATTCCACAAGTTGCCAGTTACCCTTTAATTTGTTTTCTAGTGTGTTTAATTGTATCAAATGTGCACAGGGTGTTTTACATGATACGAATTAAGCTCATGGATGTGTGGCTCACCTTCCTATCTTTAACTCGTAGAGCGTCAACTGTGTAACAGTTACGCCGCAATGTTTCTGTACTCCCAGCGTCAACGGCATAATAGTTACGTCGATATATTTTCGAGATAAATGAATAAGTACTGTAAAATATATACTTAGAATGCAAAGTGAAACCAAATAAAAAATAAATATTTATAAAATCATAAAAAAAAAAAAAAAATACGTATTGGTGAAAATTATTATGAAAATGAGTAAATAATACAAAAAAGGATAAATATATTGATGTTCCAAAACCGAGATAGAAGATAAATAAAGAAAAAACAGCGACAGACAGTGAAAACTTACGGCAATTAGCATAATTCCACTCTCACTCGTTGAAAAGCGTCAACACCCCCTAAGACACTACGGGTTTTACGCGTAAACTTTCAACGCCACGACACGTTCACCCATGGGTGTAACTACACCTTCCTTGGTCCAGTGCGTTGCTAAATTATGTTTTTCCTTCATTATATGATTGCATAAGTCCATTTCAACCAAAATCCAAAAGTAAAAAAAAAAAAAAAAAAAAAAAAAAAAGCAGAACATAATTACCGTATATACCCGTGTATAGCACGAGTTCTTAAGACCAAATTTTTGGGCAAAAAGTTGGGGGTCGACCTCTATACGGGTAATAGTTTCGTTAGGTTGAAAAATATTTACCAGTAACTACCAGTAAACAATGGAAACGACGCACCAACGCACCACCCGCTGTGAGTGTCGGTACAGTTGCCAGGGCAGATCTCTTGCGTCATCATAGCAAGCCCAAAGCAGCCAAATGCATGGTATGGTATGCACAGGAGTATGTAAAACATAAAGTATTCATTTTTAAAAGTTTATTTATAGATACATAAATTTTTGTTAATTAAATTTGAAACATCAATATGATGTGAGTCAGGTCATCTACACACAGTTGCCAGTTTCAAAATTTTCCTTTTAAAATTTTAAGTTACCGAGTATTTCTTTTCCCAAATCGTTTTACAATACTGTAGGTAAAACAGTTTACTATTGTGCAAACCCCACAGAAAAAAAATTAACAAATGGAGACACCAAAAATGTAAAAAAAAAAAATGCTGTCTGACTTGCAACACTGTTGGTAGGGTCAGGTGGTTCTAACGGTACCTGCCAGGACCCGGTAATCAAATTTATAACAATATCTAACCTCAATGACTGTAGTTTATCTGATGTAGGCAATATGAAGTAAAAAATACCAGTTAAAGTGAGAAATTGGAAGAGAATAAACAAGAAAGATGTTGGGCTATTTTTTGGTAGGGCTGAGGGAGAGAGTACCAGCTGTTTGGTCTTTTTTGGCGGGAGAGTCACGCAAATATCCGTACTGGTATTTGTTTGGTGTCTTCTGTATTTTTAAAAATGAATACTTGTAAATTTAAAGTACCGTAACATTGTATTATATAAAAACTTGTCATATTTCTGGAAAATAAGAAGCAAAGAAATAAGAATACACCGGTAAACACAATTTCAACGTACGCTAAAATTAAAAGCTGCTTAAGAAGGGCCGATGCAAACACAAAGCCTCCGCGACCAGGGCTCTGCCGTATCAGCTAGACGGTACGCGTGTTTTTCGAATCGTTTTCAGTTAAAAAACTGTTACATCACAAGTGAATTAGGATAGAATATTATTGTAATATAACAGTTTTTAACTGAAAACCATTCGAAAGGCGATTACGGTAACATCTTTTGAACGAAAGAAAGCGAGTCATTGCTTTCGTCATTTTCCACTGTAATACGTACGTCATTTCAGCAAAAATATTACATTTCCATATTCTCAGAAATAAATAGTAGTTTTGCTGAAACGTGATGTATTTCAATGTAAATTAGGATAAACTACATGCAGAAAACAAAAGACTTTACCTAACCTTCCGATGTTCAAGATATGTTACTCGTATTTTTAATAGTTTTCGGTTAAAATACTGTTATATTAGTGATATTCTATTCATACTGTGGTTGATATAATACCTTCACGGAAATGTAATATTTTTTGCTGAAATGACATACGTATTACAGTGGAAAGTGGGATAAAATTGTGATGAAAACAATGACTTTCGCTTTGTTTCGTTCAAAAGATGTTACCGTAATCACTTTTCGAATGGTTTAGTTAAAAAACTGTTGTATTGTATTACAATAATATCCTAATTGACTTGAATAAATATTACGATACCATATTTCTGAATATTTTCATTAAAATCCATCAAAATCATTTTCCTTGTCATCGTCTGCAGCACCAAACAGCTTCTTCTCCCAGTCCTCTCCTTGAACAGGGCTAGACGGTACACGTGTTTTTCGAATCGTTTTCAGTTAAAAAACTATTACATCACACGTATATTTTACCTAAACTGCGCCTGAATGAATATATTCTCGGAAATAAATAGTAGTTTTTCTGAAACGTGATGTATTTCAATGTAAAATAGGATAAAATACATGACGAAAACAAAAGACTTTACCTAAGCTTCCGATGTTCTTGAGATGTTATTCGTTTTTTTAATAGTTTTCGGTTAAAATTCTGTTATATTACAATGATATTCTATTCATACTGTGCTTGATATACTACATTCACAGAAATGTAATATTTTTTGCTGAAATGACATACGTATTACAGTGGAAAGTGGGATAAAATTGTGATGAAAACAATGACTTTCGCTTTGTTTCGTTCAAAAGATGTTACCGTAATCACTTTTCGAATGGTTTAGTTAAAAAACTGTTGTATTACATTAATATTCCCTCCTAATTGACTTGAATAAATACTTGAATGGAAATATGCAATATTTTTGTTGAAACTACCCGCGTTTCAGTGTAAAGTGTCGTAATAATAAATGGTAAACAAGTTTATAGGACGTAGTGTTTTTCTGAAGGTTTTGTTGTTCCTTTACCCTCAAAAACTTGGGTCGACCTATAAACGAGGAATATCATAAATTAACGATTTCTTGGTCATAAAATCGGGGTCGACCTATATACGAAAGGGGGTTATAGACGAGTATATACGGTATATTAACTAAACTGACGCCGTACAGGTTAAGGTAACTTCAGTGGTCTGCATGTGTCCTTCCCGCCTGACACCTTTACTCGGTTCTCTCTAAATTTGAAATGGAGCCAAATAAAAGGTAGCTCAGGATTGGGTGAGTCATGCCAGGTGAATACATGTGTGTGTCTATAATATAGTTTCCCATCTCAGATCGTTTTTAACAGTATCTAAGTTATCAATGCACTTCATATATATATATTTTTTTTACTTCCCTGGCTTTGCATATCATTCTGGATAAACACACAAATTGTTAATATTATTTGCAATTGCAAAATATAAAGAAGAGATTTTAAGTAGCGAAGAGCTCTAGTTTAACCCAACTTACCTCATGTCAATCAGCCTCATTGATAAAATCTGCTCTAGGCTACAGATGCAAAGCTCTGGTTAATATAGTATGGTGCTTCAAGAGAGTACCTCAGAAAATTTTAGTCTAGGTTATTCTGTGTGAGGTCAACTGATGCATAGTTTAATCAACATTTAATTTTAATGGTAGATGAATCCAAGTGACTGACCCATGTCAGCCTGATGCTTGCCTGCCTCAACCCTCCATATCACTTCCATTATATATTGACTCTCCTGAGCCACCCCATATTAGACAATATTTATCAATAATAAAATGAGACTATAAAGACGCATTTCTATGCCTGGGTGTTCGTAAGTCTGATATTCATAATGCAAGGACTTCATATAAATAAAACAGGGTTTGACAATTACCTTCCAAAATGTATTGCAGATGCAGCTTTTCCAATTTTCAAAATCTCTGTTGCAGCAGTTCCATCAATAGGGCTGGAGAAGTTCATATACACAGCACATGGATTCTTTTCAGCCTGCAGGAGTACCGTATAAATATATTAAAAGAAATAAAAATACAAGAAATTATAAAATGTATCCCAAACATCCAGTAATCCCGTAATTAACTGCAAATTCAATGAAAAAAAAGAGAAGGCCCTAAGCTTTGCTCCTTACACCAAAGTTATTAGTAACCTTTTTAATTTGAACATATTTCATGATAACCCCATGCTTATATAACCCTATAGTTACACTGTATTGACATTATGAGCATTTAAGAGTACCTTGTGAAAGGCCAAAGAGTGTCCCAGTGCCTCAAACAGAAAGACAGGTCATTAAATGTACTGTATATAGAATAAGGTTCACAAAGATAGCCAAGTTTCAATGTGCATATTTACAGCACAGTATATTGAATTCCTGAGGTAGAACAATTATATTTTAGATTAATGTTATGTCTATAAATGACTAACATGATGACTATATCCCCTTGAGAAATTATTCACTCACGGGAAAAGAGAAATGAACATCACACCAAGAAAAATTTGGACAAGGCATTCTAGAAATGTGGAACACCTCATTTGTTTTGTTAACTACAGTATAACACAAGATGATTTTTTATAGGCCATGGTGCACCAGTACTGCCATTGTATCAGAATGAGAGTTGGTATATGATTCTGGTCAGTAAACCTCTTTAATAATGATAATAATAATAAATAAATAAAGGCTACATAGTAATAGGCTATAACGGTTCCAAACAAACATCGACATACAGTACATTAAACCCAATGTAATTACAGCATTCAAAATTTACATTCATAAAAGCACAAGGTCCAAGGTTGTGCTACTAAATAATGAAGGCCAGCAGAAAAATTATTAGAGAAGGGATGCCTAAGTTCAGTGACAATCTTTCACACGTGTCAAATTTATGGAAGAAAGGAGACTCGAGAATTAAATGAAAACTAAAAGAAATTTGAAAAATATAAGTACTGTATAGGCATATGCACCATGATAAGTACTGTACCTAAAGATAGAAATCTGCAAATGCACAAAGATGAAAAAAGAGTGAGGACAAAAGCAGATTTAAATAGTAGGAATGATAAGCAAAAAAATTAGGAAGAGCATAAAGCTGTGATTTTGTAGTTGACCAAAATTCACTTCAATCAAAGCCAGACACAAAAAGATCAAAGCTCCAATTAATTAGCGAAGTTGTGTTGTATTACATGCTGATATTCTGACAAAGTACAGTATACTACCCACAAGCCTGTAAAATATTTAATTCAATTATCAATAAAAAATACTTACAACTGAGCCACCTCTTCCTCTTCCACCTCTACCTCTTCCTCCCCGACCTCCTCTGAAGTTGCCAGGACCTCCTCTGAAGGAACCCCTACCTCCCCTAAAACCACCACCTCGACCTCTAAATCCATTCATTGCACCTCGGAAACCTCCTCTTCCTCCTCCTCTCTGTCCGCGTGTTGCACCACCTGAGTGCTCTGTAACTACTGTTTGTATTTTTTCTGGGGAGGAATTTCCTGCTGGAGTGTCAGTCTTGGGTGTCTTGAGTTTCTTTGCTTGTGGTTCTGTTTCACTCTTCTCCACTTTGGGGGTCTGTGGTTGAGGTGTCTTAACTTTCTCTGCTTTTGGCGTTTTAACTTCTACTTTTGGGGTGTCTAGATTCTTAGCCTTACCCTTTTTTATTTTTGGAGTCTGAGGAGTTTGTGTTTGAGACACCTCTACCTTTGGAGTCTGTGCCTTTGCTGCTTTCTTTTTCAATTCTGGAGTTTCTGCTGCCAATTTCTTTGCTTTCTTAGGAGTTGCAACAGCTTGCCCGGGGGACTGAAAGGAAAATACAATGACATAAATACTAGGGAATACTGAACATTAAAACTCTTTAATGGATACCTTAATTTCTTTGAAATGTAATAATACAAGTTGAAGTCAAACAATTTCTTGACAGTGAACTACAATATATTGCTGATTGTGTGCCTGAAACATTTTCAAAAAATATATATATATTTTTTGGGGTTAAGTACAGTGCAGGAAATGATGAAGTTAATACCCCCCCCTCCATATTTCTTAATTCACTTATTCATGTAAAATTTCCAGAACTGTATATTTTTTTTAAAATTTGCAATCAAAATCCAGCTATCTGTGAGGCTTTTGGGATTTTTTGACCGACTGTTGGCAGATGCGCATCTCCCGCACACACTCCATGAATACAGTTGTTGGTTATCTCGTGTGCCGTGCCGCACCGCCCTCTCACTCCACCCAGCACATAGGCGTGAGAAGGAAGGGTGCTATAGCATCTCAATAGTTTAGGTTTATGGTGCTATACATTGCACCAGATACCTAGGGCACCAGAATTAATATTCAGCTCCTATTGGTAAAACTTGGTGTCCATGGTAAGTGTAACATAGTGGACTTGTCCAACAATCTGAATGCAATTGAAGTCATTCATTTGCGTGCCTGTCACCCAGTGGTGCGCAAAAAATTGCCATGATAAACAATAAAATTGATACATAGCATATAAAAAATACAATAATAGCATTATGTAAAAATATTGCTTCTTCCACACTCAAACCATCCTCTGGGCAACGCCACACAGTTCAAGGCAGCTTACTCTGAAACGTGTGTATACCGTGATGTTACAACGGGGAAGAGCAAGGCTGTGCTAGCAATGCAGTTAGTTACAGCTCATTGCTTTCAAACATACATCCATCTCTACACTTACACACCCTTGTTCTTCATTTTTAATTTTATAGTTTTATATTATATTTTCCTTATTTGAAAGCCACATTACTGTTGTAAGCTTTACCCATTTGGTCTGCACAAGCAATGACCATTATACAAAATCAAGAAAAAATAATATATATATATATATATATATATATATATATATATATATATATAAATTATACAGAATAAAAATTATTTTCATTTACCTAACATGAACAAACAATACCTCTCACTAGTCGGAAATCGAACCCTGAACCTCCGTTTGTAAGCAGGGATCGCTAACACCGAGCCACAAGAACAAATGTGTGTACACACACACACACACACATATATATATATATATATATATATATATATATATATATATATATATATATATATATATATATATATATATATATATATATATATATATATATATATATATAATATATATATATATACGTATATTAATATATTATATACCGGTATATATATTATATATATATTATACAGTATATATATATATATTATTTATATATATTATATATACAGTCAACCCTCGCTTTACGTGGTCCCACTTTATGGGTTTCCACGTTTACGCGGTACCCTGCCGAAACCGGAATGCTCACTTTCCGCGGTGTGTGTACCCTTTTACGCGGAGAGCGGTGCGAGCAGGGTGCGCACAAGGTCGCCCAGCCATCAAAACATTACCGAGTTCTTCACCCGCCACCCACCACAGCCAGCCCAAGTCAGTGATAGTGATAATCATAGTGAGGATATGGACTTATATGGGCTTTGAGGGGTTTGACAAAGAGGCCCTGCAAGCCTCTGTGGTGGATAGTGATACAAGTGATACAGGTGAGAGCCAATAATCTGCCCTCTGCCTCGGAACCAACCCCCCATCCCCGTGTGCCCAGCCATCTTTTCTACTAACGTAAGTGTTAAAAAACCTAATATTATTGATATTTCTCTTAATTATTAATTGTGTGTGCATACAATCATAAAATTAAGAAGTTATTTTTACTACAACGTAGGTATTGTGTCTGAAAAAGTGGAGTTTGGGGGTCGGCCCGGTCTCTATTTCACTTAATCCCAAATGTTATGTTGTTCACTTTACGCGGGCCGCCGTGGGTTGAATTAACCGCGTAAAGTGAGGGTTCACTGTATATATTATATATATATTATACATATATATATATACTGTATATATATATAAGAACATAAGGAGTCTGCAATAGGCCGGTTGGCCTGTGCATGGCAGCTCCTGTCGAGAGTTACTACCACTCTCTATCATCCATGAATCTATCCAGCCTCCTTTTGAAACTTTCCAGCGTTCTAGCACTTACTACAAAGTTGCTAAGCTTGTTCCACTCGTCCACCACCTTATTTGTAAACCAGTCCCTTCCTATCTCCCTCCTAAACCTAAACTTTTCCAACTTAAATCCGTTGTTCCGAGTCCTACCCTGCTCGGATATTATAAGAACTTTATCTATATCACCTTTATTGATTCCTTTCACCCATTTAAATACTTCTGTCATATCTCCCCGCACTCTTCGTCTTTCTAGGGAATGCAAGTTTAGTTTCTTTAACCTATCCTGATATGGAAGGTTTCTAAGTCCCAGAATCATTATCGTCATTCTTCGCTGCACCGACTCAAGTGAATTGATATCCATTCTATAATAAGGGTACCAGAACTGAACTGCATAATCGAGGTGCGGCCTGACTAGCGCAAGATATAGTTGCAATAAGACCTCTGCACTCTTATTACTTACACTTCTAGTTATAAAACCCAATACTCCGTTTGCCTTATTTCGAACATTAATGCACTGTTTTTCAGGCCATAGGTCCGGGCTTAAAGTACCCCTAGGTCTCTTTCACAAGTCGACTTCTCTAGGTTAATGTTGTTAAGGCTGTATACATTGACAGTATTTGTTCTTCCAATATTAAGTACTCTGCACTTGCTGGTGTTGAATTTCATTTGCCATTTTTCAGACCACACCTGCAGTTTATTTAGATCCTCCTATAATGCAGTTGCATCCTGCCCTGAATATATATATATATATATATATATATATATATATATATATATATATATATAATATATATATATATATATATATATATATATATATATATATATATATATATATACACACACACACACACACACAGGTATCTGACCATTCAAGTTTGAACCCGAGTTCAAGTATTTACCGGGACGAGCGAATGTGGTCGCAGACGCTTTGTCCAGAAACACAGCACCAGTGATGCCTCTATCATCGTTCTGCCACTCGCAATTAAGAGATGAATAAAGCCTCAATCCATTGTGGTCAACAGTCAGTTTCGCTCTCGAGTCGGGGGAGGAGGCTAATCTTCCAAAGTTATCTCTTCCATTCAATCCATTTAAACTACGACGAGACATAGTCCTTCGCTCCAAGCAGACAACTGAGGGTGTTGTTACACAAATTGTCGTACCTGATACACTTCGTGAAACGATACTAACGTTGTATCACAATGCTCCCCAAGCAGGTCACCCCGGACGTGACAAATGTCTGGCGGAAGTGAGAAAGAAGTATTTTTTGGAATACTATGAAGAAAACACTATCCTCTAACTACCGTCAATTACAGTAGTCTAACACCAACTGTAGGCAAATTACTGGAAGCAATCATTTCAAACTCTATTCGAAATTACCTGGAGAAGCACAGGTTGATCAATGAATCCCAACATGGCTTCACAAGTGGGCGTTCATGTCTAACTAATCTATTAAAATTCATTTCATCTGTTTTCGAATCAGTGGACGACGGGCACAATTACCATGTGGTATATCTCGACTTTCGCAAAGCCTTTGACAGAGTCCCCTACGAAAGACTAATAAGAAAAGTGGAGGCTCGTGGCATTAAAGGAGATATTCTAAACTGGATTATGGCGAGGTTACAGGACAGGGAACAGCGAGTGAGCTTTAACGGCACTAAATCCGATTGGAGCAACGTCACTAGTGGAGTTCCCCAAGAACACAAGAATGGAGGAAACTGCAGCGGGCCTATTGGCCCATACTGGGCAGTCCCGTTTACACCCAACCCCTATTGCTCATATAAGCATCCAACCTTCGTTTGAAGCTATTCAGCGTATTCGAGTTAATGACGATATTTGGTAACTTGTTCCATTCATCCACCACTCTGTTTCCAAACCAGTGTTTACCTATTTCCCGCCTAAATCTAAATTTGTCTAATTTAAAACCATTGTTACGAGTTCGCTCCTGGTTGGATAGTTTGAGTACCTTTGTAATTTCCCCTTTGTTTAGCCCTGCCTTCCACTTGTACACCTCTATCAAGTCGCCCCTCGCTCTACGTCTCTCGAGGGAGTGCAAATTAAGATACTTTAACCTGTCTCTATACTCAAGGTTCCTAATGCCCGGGATTAGTCTTGTCATTCTCCTCTGAATTCTTTCCAAGGATTCTATATCCAAGCCCAGTACTTGGGCCATTATTATTTATTATATACATAAACATGAGATATCGGCGAATACAGCAACTTGAGTAAATTTGCTGATGACACTAAAATAGGGCGTGTAATTAAATCTGACGAGGACTCAGCAAAACTACAGGAAGATCTAAAAAAAAATTTGAATTGTCTGAAAAAATGGCAGATGAAATTCAATGTGGACAAATGTAAAGTACTCAGTATAGGAGATGTAAACAGGGAAACCAGATACCAGATGAACAACGATGATATTGAGAAATCCGACTGCGAGAAGGATTTAGGAGTACTGATAAGCAGGAATCTCAAGCCAAGTAAACAATGTGTATTTGCTCAAAACAAACTAATAAAGTACAGTACTTAGGTTCACACAAACGAGTGTTAGTTACAAGACTAGCGAGGTCATCCTAAATCTATATGTTCGCTTGTGAGACCTCACTTGGATTACGCAGTTCAATTCTGGCCACCGTATTACAGAATACTTGGAAAGAATTCAGAGGAGAATGAGAAGACTAATCCAGGGCATTAGGAACCTTGAGTACAGAGACAGGTTAAAGCATCTTAAGTTGCACTCCCTCGAGAGACATAGAGTGAGGGGCGATATGATAGAGGTGTATATATGAAGCGGTAGATAATGAGAAGTCATATGATATAATTTATTTAGATTTCAGTAAAGCATTCGATAGAGTCCCTCATGAGAGATTGATAAGGAAGGTAGAAGCACATGGAATAGGTGGATCATTATTAAAATGGATTAGGTCATGGTTAACTGGTAGGAAACAAAGAGTCAGCATAAATGGATTAAAGTCAAACTGGGGTGCGGTCAAAAGCGGAGTTCCCCAGGGATCTGTATTGGGCCCTCTGCTGTTTGTTATATTCATTAATGATCTTGATTTAGACATAACTAGTAGGATTAGTAAATTTGCAGATGATACCAAAATGGGGAGTGATAAATTCAGACAGTGACTTTGAACACCTTCAAAGAGATCTAGATACCTTACATGAGTGGTCAGTAGACTGGCAAATGAATTTTAATACTGATAAATGCAAGGTACTCCAGATAGGGAAGACGAATACAAAAGTTAAGTATAAACTAGGTAACACGGAAATAGAAAACTCAGTTTGTGAAAAAGATCTAGGTGTATTTGCTAGCAACAACTTGAAACCTAGAAAACAATGTATTAGCGTTCGCAACAAGGCAAACAGGATTCTAGGGTTCATATCTAGGTCTGTGAGTAACAGAACTGCTGACGTTATCTTGAAACTTTACCTAGCATTAGTGAGGCCACACATGGATTATGCGGCTCAGTTCTGGTGTCCTTATTATAGAATGGACATAGATTCTTTGGAGAGAGTACAAAGAAGAATGACAAAAATGATCCATAATATTAGAAACCTTACATATGAAGAAAGACTGAAAAGCTTAGGCTTGCATTCATTGGAGATGCGTAGAGTTAGGGGAGATATGATACAGTAGAGGTGTACAAGTGGGTGAGTGGGATTAACAAGGGTAAAATGGAAGATGTTCTGAAGCTCAGTAATAACGAAATAACTAGAACAAATGGCTTTAAATTAGATAAATTCCGATTCAGAAAGGATATAGGCAAGCACTGGTTTGGTAATAGAGTTGTGGATATGTGGAATAGGCTACCGAGTGCTATAGTAGGATCGGGACGCTAGGGAGCTTCAAGACGAAGTTGGATAGGCACATGGAAGTGCTGGGATGGGTGTGAAAGGGATCTGCCCTGTATGGGCCAGTCGGCCTCCTGCAGTATCCCACTTTCTTATGTATAAATGGAAGTCAGGGCGAAACAAACGATACGTGTTCAAAATCTTACCCGTCCTCTGGCGTGCCGGCACCTGAGAGGACGGCACCGCACAGGACGCGCACAGCGTGTCTAAACCGTTTGTGAACTCCAGGTCTCGCGCACAGCTTGTAGTCTATTCAAACATTTTCGTAACGAGATTGTCAAGTGTGCTGAATATAATCCCATAAATAATTAAGTACAATACAATAATAGTCGTACTGAGGCAGGGTTAAGTATTTAGTCGGCAAAGAGAGATGGTAGCCTACAACGTAAGACACAAGAAAAATCGATGTAGAACTTTTGCATTTAATACGGTATGTACTTTATATTGGACCAATCGCGAAGGTTATTTCGTTCATCGTTTCGTTTTATCCATGCAGTAAATTTAAAAGTAGATTTCGAGAAAACATTCAGTTAAAACACAACCTAACCTAACCTAACCAAACAGCCATAAAAAATCAAGATCAAGGTAAATAAGAACAAAGCTTCTCCTATTGTAAATCGCGCCATTAAATAGGAGTCAGGTAAAAAACATAACATAATTAGATACAACGCATCGGCGACTTTTGCCGGTCGGAACTCACGTCGAGTGAGGTGTGAGTGCAGACCGTCCTCTCAGGTGCCGTGATCTGGTAAGGTTTTGACCCCTGGTGAAACAAACGGGACATTAAAAAGGTACTCAAACTATCCAACCAGGAGCGAATTCGTAACAATGGTTTTAAATAAGACAAATTTAGATTTAGGCGTGAAATAGGTAAACACTGGTTTGGAAACAGAGTAGTGGATGAATGGAACAAGTTACCAAATATCATCATTAACTCGTTTCCATTTTCGTGTTAAGTATCATGCAAATAGTATCTCCATATATTTTAGTTTAACTCCATAAGTTATTTCTGGTGCTAACCGTCTCCTGCATCTTTACCATAAAAAGTTTTCATATATTTTTATCCAGGTGGCTACTAACAACGGTGTTGAAAACTATTCAAATATTTGTCCAAAATTGGCATTGAATTTGCACAAGCTTTGTTAGATATTACAGAATCAATTGAATGTTAGCCACTACATACATCCACCCATAGCAATATAATTAGCATCAATTTGTTCAAAGGGAGATTTGAGAAACACCAAGTGGCGGGCACAAGGATCTACTTAAGATCAATAGTACAAGTCGTTGTATGGAAATAGTACAGAAAAGGAGTCTAGCAAATGTATGCCATGATTCTGAATCATTTATTAAGAGGGAGACACTTTAATGAAACACAATCACATTTTCTAAATGAAAATAAAAGTCGGCGTCTGAGCACTGGCCACAGACAACAAATGTCTACCACGATCACCGCTTAAAGCGGTATAATCAACACAGTAACCCATTTGATATTACTTTTCTTATAACTTTTAACACAATTATATTATGCTACTCACTTGCTATATTATACAAGGCTTACCTTCATACTACTATTATGTGATGACGACTCGGGTGAGGGGAGTAAAAGTGCAGGTCAACGACAAGTGCATCTACTCGCCACACGTGGAGTCTGCGCAAAGAACGGTGGAGGAAGATGGTGGCTTGTTCCTCGACTGCAAAACGAGAATCTGAATGACGTCACGAACACACGCGCTATAAACACTAACAATAATAATAAAAATTATTATAGAACTAAGTTTTTCTTACCCAATTTAGGCATGTAAATACTTACGTACATTTCTATACCATTATATAAATATGTAAATGCGCGTGTGTATATGGACATATATATACTGTATACATTTATACAGTATATTATATAGGAAGGTATGCTTTAGGGTGTGTCTTTATAGTTTACTAATTTATTTATATATCTCAATTACTTTGTTTAAAACATAATTAGATAAAACCTAATTTAAAAATAATACTCAGAATCAACTATAAATTATTGTCAATGATTTTTAAGGAGTTACTGGAAGCCCTTACTCCAGCTGCTGGTAAGGAAAAAGTCACGATTAGGGACGCCTGGTAGAGGGTGCGAGGACAAGTTTTTTGAAGTGCGTCATGTATTTTGCCGGAAGTGTAAGGGGTTTTAAATTATTTTTCAAGATGAATGTATAGATAAAGATATAGATTAATTTTCAAAAGGGACTCATATACATAATTTTGGTGTAATATTGTAGAATATAAAGTAAGGTGTAGAGATTTCCCGACCCCCCAAAAATATTATTTCTTTTTCTTTTCTTTTATCCTCTTCACCACTGATCGGCTCGTTAGCCGCTTTGACGATCGGTCACGTCTCTGTTACGCAATGTTGGCTAGAACTGGGCATGCACTTGCTCCTGAATGCACCTGAATCTGCTCCAGTGTTGGTCAAGTCTGGTGTTGAAAGAGCTCACACTCTGTGTCGTCACAACACTTTCTGGTAGATTGTTCCAAGAATTATTTTGATTTTAGGTTAACTTTTTAGAATTAATTTTCTCCGGTACCATAAGACCTTGGCTGTTACGTTGCTAATGTCGTATTCATAATCATTCATTCATTCCATTATCCGAAGTATGGATGTGCATCGCGCCCTTATTCATATGTGGTTCAACAAATTGTTTATGCTGGAGCAAAAACTAGTTCAGTTAAATTGTTCACATGTGTCTACAGTTACGCGTAGATAAGCTGTTGTATCTCGGTGTGATCTGTGCGAGTGTTATGACTCAGATTTCAGATTCAGATTTGCCCCCGAGGGGGCTAGTTTATTGGGCACTGTGGGGCTTGAGATTGTTTGGTTCACACTCAGGATGGAATGGAGAAAGGAAACTCACAATGTGCTCTCTATATACATGTTGTATTGAATGTACAATGCAGCTTGGTGCTGGGAAGGCAGCGTGGTTACAAGCGTGATGTAGAGAGAGCTGGTTGGTGAGGACGCTCAGAGACGGACAGCTTGTGGGTCGCCATGCTCGCCAGCGGGAGAGAGGACCGCCAGGCAGGCAGAGGAGCGAGGGAAGGCCGCCAGGCAGCGGCGGAGGTGTGTGGGCCGCCAGGCAGGCGGAGGAGGAGGTGTTGCTGGCTGTGGCTGAAGGTAGAGAGCGAGAGAGCGAGAGAGGTAGATCACCACGAGGTCAGGTCTTAAATAGCGGGGGTAGGCGTGGCTTAGTAGTTGACCCCCGCTCCGTGGTGTATGGCGGCGCTGGTTGACCTAGGTCACGAGGCATACACTGGGGAATAGGTGGGGTCGGCTAGGTAGCGACAAACAGCGTTTGTAGGGGAGAATTCCACTACAGCACCCCCTTACATCCTGTGCAAGGTGAAGCGCAGAAGCGTTTACAGCGCCCAACAGGGAAGTATGAAAAGTTCATACTTGCCTTTATGACTCGTACATTAAGGGCGTAAAAGCCTGAAGGGTCATAGGTTTTGTCAAGTTACATAAAGTGAGAGAATGATGAGTGTGTGGGGGGAAAGTTCCCGGTACATTTTATCTGTTTATGGCAAAGTGTGGCAGGTCCCTAATAATGTCAAATGCTAGGCCTGTGACTAGGAGGAGGGATAGTGTTATGACTCGTATGCAGTTTCATGCTGTGGCCACTGATGGGTTATACTTCATTGTAGGCTTGGTCTTGGACACATTTCATCTTGATATACAGTTTTGTATTCAGTGTATCCTCCAGTATTATGCAGTAAACAGTTGATGGGATCTGCAGCTTTCTCAGGATCACATCAAGATTAGATCCTCTTCAGTTTATTTTACCTGAAGATTAAACGCCCTAACGCTACCTGGGGGTTGGTTAGGTAAGTATTAGGGTGGTTAATAGGAAGATGAAATAAGCTCTGGGTGGCTAATTTTCATGTGATCTATTTCTTAACTGCCTTAGCAGCCCAAGTTCATTTGCTTAGGTGGCACTATCATTGACCTCCTCCGATCAGTTTCCTTAATAATATATAACCGAACTCACACGGGGTAATAATATACTCGATTTAGTTCTGTCAAACAGAGAAAACCTCATTAGCAGTGTCGAGGTAGGGAACGAACTTGCAAACAGCGATTACAAAGAAATTAGATTCCAGTTAGATTTTCAGGACAGACGTAAGGAAAATTCCACTAAAGTACCAGATTTCAGAAGGGCGAACTTTGACAGTTTAAAGAGGCAGCTGAGAGAGGGGGTGTCGCGCTTGGCCGTGAACCTGACAGATGACACCGACCTGATAACGAGATCTGAGATTGCCGAGTTCCACGACAATTTAAATAGTGACTTACTTAATGCACAAAGGCAGAACATACCATACAAAAAACTCAAATCAGACAACAATGACCCTAAATGGATGAATAATTATTTAAAGAACATCATTGGCCAAAGGAAGGCTATAGGTAGAAGGATAAATCATTGTGAAATTCACCTCCGGGACTATTATAGGGTATTGGCGAGTAGGGTTAAAACCGAGATAAGGAAAGCAAAGAGGAATAATGAGGTAAGGATAGCAAGGGAGGCGAAGACAAACCCCAAAGGATTCTACCAAATGTATCAAACTAAAACACGAGAAAAGATTGGATCAATACGGTCAGACACCGGCGAGCTCACTGATAACGACAGAGAAATGAGCAATAATTTGAATAAATATTTTTCAACAGTTTTCACCACCGAAAATTTAAACATGATACCCGAGGCACCGACTCTATTCAGAGATGGAGAAGAAAACAAATTAAGCGAGATAGTTGTGACTAGTAACGATGTTAGTAAGCAAATAGACAAACTAAAGCCTAATAAGTCACCTGGTCCCGATGAGATATTTGCCAGAGTATTAAAGGAATGTAAGGAAGAGCTTAGTGTGCCCTTAGCAAAGTTGTTTAACATGTCCTTAAAAGCAGGTGTAGTACCAGAATCCTGGAGGATAGCGAATGTAATACCGATTTTCAAGAAGGGGGATAGATCACTATCCTCTAACTACCGCCCAATCAGTCTAACATCAATAGTAGGCAAATTACTGGAAGCAATCATTTCAAACTCTATTCGAAATCACCTGGAGAAGCACCGACTGATCAATGATTCCCAGCATGGCTTCACAAGCGGACGTTCTTGTCTAACTAATCTATTAACATTCTTTTCATCAGTTTTCGAATCGGTGGACGAGGGGCACAATTATGATGTGGTATATCTCGACTTTAGCAAAGCCTTCGACAGAGTCCCCCACGAAAGACTAATTAGAAAGGTAGAAGCTCATGGCATCAAAGGTAACATCCTTAAATGGATTAGGGCGTGGTTACAGGACAGGAAACAGCGAGTGAGCATTAACGGCACTAAGTCCCATTGGAGCAACGTCACAAGTGGAGTTCCCCAAGGCTCAGTACTTGGACCATTATTATTTATTATATACATAAACGACATAGATATCGGCTTCGACAGCAACATAAGTAAATTTGCTGATGACACTAAAATAGGACGTGTTATTAAATCTGACGAGGACTCAGCAAAACTAGAGGAAGATCTAAACAAATTTTTCGAATGGTCTGAAAAATGGCAGATGAAATTCAACGTGGACAAATGTAAAGTCCTCAGTATAGGAGATGTAAACAGGGAAACCAGATACCAGATGAACAACGATGCCATAGAGAAATCCGACTGCGAGAGAGATTTAGGAGTAATGATAAGTAGGAACCTTAAGCCAAGTAAACAATGTGTTTTTGCTCGTAACCAGGCTAATAAAGTACTTGGGTTCATACAAAGGAGTGTTAGTTACAAGACTAGCGAGGTCATCCTAAAACTGTATCTTGCTCTTGTGAGACCACACCTAGATTACGCGGTTCAGTTCTGGTCACCGTATTACAGAATGGATATAGAATCCTTGGAAAGAATTCAGAGGAGAATGACAAGACTAATCCCGGGCATCAGGAACCTTGAGTATAGAGACAGGTTAAAGCATCTTAATTTGCACTCCCTCGAGAGACGTAGAGCGAGGGGCGACCTGATAGAGGTGTACAAGTGGAAGGCAGGGCTAAACAAAGGGGGAAATTACAAAGGTACTCAAACTATCCAACCAGGAGCGAACTCGTAACAATGGTTTTAAATTAGACAAATTTAGATTTAGGCGGGAAATAGGTAAACACTGGTTTGGAAACAGAGTAGTGGATGAATGGAACAAGTTACCAAATATCATCATTAACTTGAATACGCTGAATAGCTTCAAACATAGGTTGGATGCTTATATGAGCAATAAGGGTTGGGTGTAAACGGGACTGCCCAGTATGGGCCAATAGTCCCGCTGCAGTTTCCTCCATTCTTATGTTCTTATTAGGTTACTAAACTGCATTTGCGTAACCTGGGACACAGTAACCTGGCCTGGGACACACAATAACCTGGCCTGAGACACACGAAGTGTAAGAGGATGCACCTGGGGCGTACCAACGGTAAGGAAGAGTATCATATGTCCCAATGGGAAGAAGAAACTTCATTAATTAAGACTGAATGCGAAAAGGACCTGGGTGTGTATGTTGACAATGAACTGAAGTTCTTGGGTCATTGTGAGAAGGTGAACCAAGCAACTAAATTATGAGGTCTTATAAGAAGGCAGTTCAGATATCTTCAGGAGCGAGGTGCCTCCCGCCTGGAGTATTGTCACTCCGTCTGGTCCCCAAGATATGCTAGGGACTGTCAGTTGATTGAAAATGTCCAAAGGAGGGCTACCTCAACTACCCAGAGAGATTAGAGTGCCTGCAATTTGCTAACTTTTACTACAGACGGGCAAGGGTAGACCTAATTGAGGTGTATAAACATTTCAAAGGGCACTACTCAGTTGAGTGTCCTTCCCTGGAGATGGCGGACGCTTGCCCCACAAGGGGCCACAGCTCAAGGTTGAAGAAGCTGAAAGTCCAGAAAACTGTGAGGGCTAACTTTTTCGGAGAGTTGTGAACTCGTGGAACAATCTGCCAGAGAGTGTTGTGATAGCACCGAGTGTGAGCTGTTTCAAGACAAGACTTGACCAGCACTGGAGCAAGTTCAGATATGCCAGTGTATCCCCAGTACTTGCCAACAGTGACGTGGCCGATTGCCCAAGCAGCTATCCAGCCGATCAACTGCAAAGAAAAAAAAGCAAAAAAAAAAAAAGTAAAAGTAACGACACCTCAGGATATCCTATCCCGGCATCCGTCTTTGACCCATCCATAAAAACAGAAATAGAGTTATCGTAGTGAGTAGCATGATACAAAAAAGAGTGACAAAACGTGTCTAGGTATGTAAGCTCTCCAGATATGAGAAAAATTAAAAAAAATTCCATCCCCGGCAGCTACCGGGAGGAATAGCAGAGTAGACAACTGGCAGAGCATAAAACTCTGATAGACCTCGCTCGTCGATGATTGGCATGAGGTAGGCCTGCCTCAGGCAACCCTACTCCAATGTTTGCTTTACTGGAGATAAGAGACCAGGCGAGCCGTGACTCCGTCATCACTATTCCATTGCTGGGTATGTGAACCAGGTTATGGAGGGGGGGGGGGGGGGGGGGGCTGAATAAGACAGTGTTGCATTGTTCATCGTGTCTCACGCCCGCCAAAACCACACTTTAGCCATTAGACCCTAGAGTCTAGGGTCTAATGGCCTAGACCATTGGTTAGTTAAGACCTCCTGCTCCCCTGCCTTAAGAAAAGAACGGGTGCTACACAGTCCTTTACCACGACACTGTCCTGAGGACTGTTAACGAAAAGAGACTGTGTGTGCCAACCCCAAGCCGCCTTACTTAGTTCTTCTGCGCAACACCGTCTAGATGACTGTCAACGACACAAGACTATGTGTACCATCCCCAAGGCTTTATTATTCCCCATTGAAAAAATCACCTATGAAGGCCTGGTTGCAACAAGAGCAATCCAGGCTGGCATAGTGAATCTAAGTGGTTATATTTCCCAATAAAGTGAATGTATCACTTGAGGAATCGAGGCGTTGGTAAGTCAAACCATAATAGTGTAATTTTATGCGAGGTCACCAGGTTGAAAACTCACTCTTTACAAAATTACAGTTATGATGGAGTGAATGTGAGTGACTCATAATAGCCATGCAAATTGTAAATCAGTGTATGCAACCTTGCCAAGAAATGTAAGTGCTATTATCTACCCGTATCTGTGATCACTATTTTATTATTACTAAAGGTAATGACTGAATGGTTAAGACAAAGTAACCAATAACTTAGATGGACGTTGGAAATTAATGGAATTCATTAAATCTTCATTTATCAAGTATAAACCACTGACCTGAAATAATTTTCTTAAAATAGTCTTTTCGTGCATATACCTAGATACTGTTGAGCCTCTAAAGGACGAAAACAACATGGTCTTGAAGGATGATAGGCAGACAATAGATGCCCTAAATTATTACCGGTACTTTACATCAGAGTTCACAGAAGAAACGATGGATAACATACCAGTATCGAGAAGAATGCATACATCAGGGGTAGAAAATGAATAAAGAAATATAAATTACAGACATGACCAAAAAGAAAATAGCTATTGAAAAAATTAAAAGCCCCCTGGAGTGGGCAACGCACGCCACTAAGAGTCCTATTAAGGAAATCTCTGGGTCAAGAAAATGCCTATATTGTAAATCAGCCAACGTCAACCCAGTATACAAGAAAGGCAGACAAAAATTCATCAGAAAACTACAGGCCAACCAGCATAATATCACATTCTGTATACAGTAAGTCCCCAAGTTATGTACATAATGGGGACCAAAAGGTTGTACTTAACTCGAAATGTACTTAACTCGAAAATCCCCCAACCCTATAATGCTACCTGGAAAATCCTGTGCTGTTTTCCAATCAGCACTCGCCGCCTCACCAGTCACTCGAACATTATGCAGCTTATTTCGCACCTTGAATCGGTTAAACCACCCATGGCTAGCATTGAATGTCACAGTATCATCAGGGTGATCTTTCTTTAGGTCGTTGAAAAGACTTAGGGCTTTCTCCTGAATCATACTGAGACACAGAGGCTTACGTTTTTGTGTGCAGTCCTCGATCCACAGCGCAAGATATTTTTCCATTTCTTCCAGAACCTTCCCTCTTCTTTTAGTTATAATCGTAGATTGCATTGGCACTGCAGATTTCACATGTTCCTTGATCTTTTCTTTGCCCTTATCAATTGTATTAACAGTTGACCGACTCGGGTTAAATTTGCGGGCAACATTGGTCAACTTTTCACCACTTTCAAGCAGTTTTATTATGTCCATTTTTACCTCTAGTGAGATTGCTTGACGTTTCGTAGCACTCCCACTGGCTTCACCACTCTTACGCTTTACACCAGTCATTGCACACAGAGTAAAGTGTACAAAATAGGGCAGAAATTCACAGGAGAAGTACTGTATGCACAATGACCACACTTGTTGTTTCGGTGCGTCTAGCGTGTCGTCTGCATGGTCAGTGATAGTGGCGGCGCGGTGCGGCTGGCTCGCCCGCCAAATTTAAAAATTGCTCGCCCTTTTAAGACAATATTTTTGCAATTAAAGACTTCAGAAACGATGTACGTATCGGCCGTTTGTACGTAATTCGGATGTACGTAATTCGGGGACGAACTGTATACAAACTCTGAAAAAATTCTGAGGGATGCCATCGCCCAATTCCAGACCAAACAGTCATCAATTCAACACAACACATTCATGGTGAGAAAATCCTGCCTGGCAAATTTATTCCTTTTCTTGAAACTTAATAGACTCCGCGGAGTGCCACTATAGCGTGCAGTCTACACAGATATCTTTGGTCTAACTTAACCTAACCTGGCCTCGCCTAGTTTAACCTAACCCGACCTAGCCTAATTTAACCTAACCACCCTAAATATCTTGAAAACCGCATTCTATAGTAGCACCCTCCGCGAACCAAGGTCTACCAGTGGATGTGTTACACAATTTCTAATGTGTTTGTTGACAAAGACCCACATGCTATGCTATCCTCTATAAGATCCTGCCAATGACTTTGAATAAAATATCTTTGGATCCTGCAGGGTGTAGGCACAGGACATCACAGGCAAAATAATTAAGTGAATTAACAACTAGCTCGAAGACAGGCAACTAAGGGTGACAATAAGATGCGTGCATTCAGGATAAGAGAAAGTTCTCAGTGGAGTACAATAACGATCTTTCATTGGACCTACTCTGTTGTGTTTTACATTAATGACAGTGATGTAAATATATCGAGCCACATTATCAAGCTTGAGGACGACTCAAGATGTTGCAAACGTACTCTACTTTATATTCTTCGCCACTGATTGGCCTATTAGCCACTTGGGCGGAGGGTCACGTCTCAGTTACACACTGTTGCTAAGTATTGGTTCCAGAATGTATCGGAACCTGCGCCAGTATTAATAAAGTAATTCCGAAACCATACAAAAAACTTGTACGAGCAGTTCAAATAATTGCAAGAATGACAAGGGCTTTTTAACATTACAAAATGTAATACTCTTCACAAAGGATACAACACTAATCTCACTTACCTATTGATTCATCCACCTAAGCAACTCATTCCCCTTCCAAAAATTCTGGATCTGCATATACACGCACAATATTTCAGTCGCATTAAAAACACTACAATAAACTTCTAAAATAAGTTGAATTGATTTCATTTGTTCTTTACAGTGATTGCCTTGGGTTAGTATCATTATTTATACCTTGAGCATACACATGTTTTATTGGTAGGTCGCCTTATTGCCTCACTGTTGCAACGGCTGAAAGACTATTTTTGTACCCTGACTACTTGCCCTTATCTTACATTTAACTAAACGTTCTCATATTGTGGGTAGAGATGACAATATATTAGACCTAGTATTAACAAAGAAAGAAAATATTATCAGAGATATCACAGTAGGGGAAGAACTAGGTAACAGTGATCACAGAGAAATCAGGTTCACCCTAAATTGGGAAACAAAAAACAATGAAAATATGGTCAAAAACAATGAAAATATGGTCAGAGTCCCAAACTTTCGGTTGGCGGATTATCAGGGGTTAAGAAGGTACCTCGGTGAGGTCACCTGGGAACAGTCACGTCAGTCCCCAGTAGGAAGGGGTGAGGTCATAGATAACACAACAATTGATCATGACTATAATATATTCACTAGTATACTACATAAAGCACAAGAACAAAATATACCATACAGAAAAATTAGGTCAAATAAGAATGAGCCAAGGTGAATGACCAGAAAACTTAAACATGACATAGGAATAAAGAAAGGAATTATAATAAATTAAAGGGAGGGGAGGAGCAGCTCAAAAATGGGTATAATGAACTATCTAGGAATGTTAAGAAAAATGTAAGGAAAGCGAAGAGAGACTATGAAATCAAAATAGCAAGTGAATCCAAGGTGAATCCCAAGGGATTTTTCCAGGTATATAGAACAAAAGTCAAGGACAAAGTTGGGCCTTTAAAGAAAGAGAGGGGAGAAGTGATAAATGGCAGTGAAGAAATAAGCAAAGCATTGAACAACTACTTCTTATCAGTTTTCACAGAAGAAATTTGCGAGGAAATTCCAGAGGTGGAACTGATATTTAGGGGAAAGGAAGATGAGAAATTAAAGAATATCACTATCAGAAAAGAGGATGTTCTTAAGAGGATAAATAAACTAAAGAAGACAAAATCCCCAGGGCCGGACGAAATTTTCCCCCGAGTCTTGAAAGAGTGTAGGGAACAGATTAGCGGACCCCTCGTAAATTTATTTACAAAATCATTAGACACCGGAGTTGTACCAGACTTGTGGAAACAGACAAATGTAGTACCCATATTCAAAAAGGGAGACAGAGCATCAGCGTCAAATTACCGGCTGATCAGTTTGACGTCAGTAGTGGGGAAATTTCTTGAATCAATTATAGAAGATAGCATCTGATCGCATCTAGAGAAAAGCAAATTAATCTACGACTCTCAACTTGGGTTAGTTGCTGCTTCCTTAACTTGCCCAAATGAACCACTATGGTGGCAAAATTCAGCAGACCCAGAAATTTTTCCCAATCATGTCAAGAAACCTCTTGCTTTACACAAAAGGCTTCTACTTGGTGTATCACATCTGTTACTTTTGCTTCTGGTAGAATGACTGATTGCCAATTTGTATCCCAATGGAGACCTATCCAATCCAATTTCTGACATGGTATGAGATTTGATTTGACCTGGTTTCTCTTTAATCCTAGGTTTTGAAATAGTACTAGTGTACGTTGGGTCGCCCTTTAACAATCTTCGAAAGAGTTTCCCACTATCAGCCAATCGTCTAGGTAAGCAAAAGTTCTAATGCCTTCTTTCGCAAGGCTCTCTCTAGGGATGTTTGCCAGTTTTGTAAACACTTTTGGCGCAATTGTCAGGCCGAATGGCATCACTGTGAATTGATAAGTTACATCCCCCCACTGCGAACACTAGAAACTTCCTGTACCTGGGAGCAACAGGAACGTGATACTATGCATCTTCGAGATCCACTTTTGAGATTCAAGCATTGGGCGGAAGTAGGTGCCTCAGATGATTGTAAGTGAGCATCTTGAAACTTTTCTTGGTAATAACTAATAAACTTGTTCAGGACGGAAAGATCTAAAGTCCACCTCAATTTGTCGCTGCCTTTCTTGGGGACTGGGAATAGGCGAGATATGAAAGATTTCTCTGACTGCAACAGTTCTATCACACCTCTGTTTAACAGTTTAAGTCCACCTGTTTTCCCAACCCCCCAGGGCCCTAGACTACCCAGCTGTCTGGCTTCATTGGAAGGGAGTGGTCGCTGATGTGGTGGAATAAGGTCTCCTTCCACTTCTGAACAAACAGCCACCCCTACTATGTCTTGAATTGTTCCCTCCTCTAAAGTTTCCTCTCGGTTGATAACTGAACCTAGCAGCTGGTCCTGTTCCCCTGTTAAACCTTTCACTCTTAAATTTCCGAAAGGTCTTAGGACTCCTGGGAACAGTAATATTAATAGCTTGCTCAACAGCTGATCTATAATTAACCAATGTTTGTTCATCAAACAAAGCAGGAGAAAGAGGGGAAGAACGTGCAATAAATAAGCACTACCACTTGAAGCATTATTAGTGGCTTGCTTTCTTAGCTGGGCTTTTAGTTTTAGGGCTTTCAACAACATTTCCAAAAATGAGTTGTACAGGGAATATGGAATCCCTTGTATAGCAGCAGCAAAACTTCTGTCTACTTCTGAATTGTCCTCATAGTCCAGCACAAACTTAGTCAATAACTGACACATCATAATTGCAGACCAAATATCTGCTGCCAACTTCCTAAATTTAAATTCTTCAAGTAACTGGTTTCAAATTTCTTTCATAACTTATTTCAGCATATTTTGGAGCTGACAAATACCGGGAAAGTTCATATAAGGAACTATTTTTGTCATTAAATTGGAACTTAAAAGAATAAACTTGTGAGCATTCCTTTCTGTGGGAATGAATTTTAAGACTTTCAATATATTAGCCCAGACTTCAACTATTTCAGAGATCATTTTTGGGCAAATATCAGGCCAAGAAATTGTAGTATCACCTAAAAACAATGAATGATGACCTACAGTTGCTTGTCCTTCCTGTCTCTTTGTAAGTGCTGAGAAATCAGGAAGTTTAGAAACATTTTCGTAAAATACCTTAAATAAGGAATCCACAGATTCAGATGTAGTAGAAAACAAAGAAGACTTAGATCTTACCAATGTTATCCAAGACCTGTTGGGATCATCCTTACACTCAATGTTATCCATCAGCTGTGTGGCAGTTGACAGCAGCTTGTTTCCACTCAGCAACCAACACTCTTGCCCCAGGGGAAGTGGTTGCCAAAATGTGCATAGGATGAAGTCAGTCTCAACAGGTTCTTCCTGCTCAAGAGACTGAATACTATGATTAAAACCAGCCTATCGTCCTGATCCTGGAATCCACTGAAATCAGACTGAGTAGATAGAGGTTTTTGTAGACTTCCTATTGCCCCATTGTCTGGAAAGTGCAATAACTTTTTTTTTTTTTTTTTTTATATAGCAGAAGCAGGCTTGTCTAAGTGGGGATTAAGTCTCTTTCTTAACACCAATAAACCTAAACTTTCTGCCAACTTGGGATCTTTCCATTGTTTTACGTTTAAAAATTTACTCTTCAAGGCATTCCACCTATTTTTAATTTGGACCTGCAATAATTCTTTCTTAGCACCTGTAGCTTGATGAAATTGAAAAATTTGATCATAACAAACAGAACAATCCATTGGTGAAAATAGGTTATTTGAGACACAGCTGCCATGAATTATGCAAGCCACATGAGGATCTATCTTAGTAATCCAAGTGGCTCTACATTTTTTATAATTACTGTACATGTAGTATGGCCCCCTTGGGTCTTGGGTGAAACTACTACTACTGAATTCAATAACTCTACTGACAGACAATTCCTTGTATGTAATGCCTGAGCTGAACATTCTAGTCCTTGTAGCTTATCACTCAATACTATCAAGTCCTTGTATGTAGTGTATGAGCTGAACTTTCTAGTCCTTGTAGCTCATCACTCAATACTATCTAGGAGGACACCATGAGTCACATTATATCATTATAAAAATATAAGGGAGAAAACATTTTCTCCCAAACTTAATCAATATGACTCAAAATTGTCATATTATTAGTAAGTTAATTCATTAAGATCTCTAATTGTTATATAAGTCACTCATTTGACAATTATAAACAATTAACTCACTATGTCATATCTCTCTCCCAACTCTTATCTCAAGTATCCCTTAGCTCAATGAATTTTTTTTTTTACATAAAATAATTTCATTTAGAACATTTTATTTAGAGGGATCATCAAGATCTCTATTTGTTGCCAATCAGGGGCACAGACATTATGCCCCAAGTAATAACTTAAGCGAAAATTTCTACGTGCGCACTATCACCCGGCAACAGCATTCACTATTACTCTAGCAATACTTATTGGGTTGAGAATTCCACCCTGAATTGTTCTCATATAACCCATATAAGGCTGTAAAGTCCATTTCAACATAACTCTAGATTGCTTGGAAGACCGGAAGGTCAACATTCCGGAAGGAACACGTTAAGTCTAGCAGCCTCGCTAAAGTTCGCCTGGAAAGGCTGAACCCGCTACTGAGGACATCAAAAATAAAGTTAAGAAGAGAAAAACTCAACTCTGGTCTTTATGCTGAGAGCAATTAGAAAACCGAGGGCGGAAGCCCAAAGGTTTTTTGTGAACGAACATAAGAGTAGGAAGAGAGACAGTCATGGCATTCATACTAGCACGTGAATAATTGGGACAAAGAAAACAGTAAACAGTATACAGTGAGCCCTCGCTTTACGCGGTCAATTGAACCCACGGAGGCCCGCGTAAAGCGAGAAACGCGTAAAGTGAACAACATAACATGGGATTAATTGAAATAGAGACCGGGCCGACCAACCAAACTCCACTTTTTCCGACACAATACCTATGTTGTAGTAAAAATAACATCTTAATTTTATGATGGTATGCACATACAATTTATATTTAAGAGAAATACAGTCGCCAGGTTAATGTCCATTCAAATAATGGACTCAACTCCACCCCTCTCTTCCCAGCTCACTGGCTCCTACCTCTCTGAGAAATGTTTGGGTGAAAACACTAGATTTTAAGGTATAGTAATAAATAATACCTCAAACTAAAGTTAGGATAATATAATTGACATTTCTGGATTCCTTGCAGGTCAGGGAATATTTTGAATGTAAACTTCATATATTTTGCACAAAAGATAAAATATTTGCTTTGTGTAAACCAAATTATTACATTAGATCTAAAATTTGTATGTCTAATGCAAAATCCATGATGTTTATATTCAAAATGATCATCATATTGTAAGAATTCCAGCAATGTAAATTATATTCTGGCTGAGTAATTTGTATGAATTTTATGAGCTAAAACAAATATCTTCAGTTAATAAAAAAAAAATATTCTTCAGGACACTATCTGTCAATCAAAATACCCCACCTCACCTCCCCCCCCCCTCTTCCCACCACACCAGCTAGGTTGGCCGGTCCCTCCCTCCCTCCCTACCAGAGAAATGTTTGGGAGAAAACAGTATATTTACATTTTTAGTAATAAATAATACCTCAGACTAAAGTTAGGATAATGTAATTGACATTTCTGGATTCCATGCAGGTCAGGGAATATTTTGAATGTAAACTTCATATATTTGGCACAAAAGATAAAATATTTGCTTTGTGTAAACCAAATTATTACATTAGATCTAAAATTTTTATGTCTAATGCAAAATCCATGATGTTTATATTCAAAATGATCATCATATTGTAAGAATTCCAGCAGTGTAAATTATATTCTGGCCGGGTAATTTGTATGAATTTTATTAGCTAAATAAAAAAATTATACTTCACCCGCGTTATGAGTAAATGCACCGCGTAAAGTGGGAATTCCGGTTCTGGTAGGGTACTGCGTAAATGTAGAAACGCGTAAAAAAAAACCTGTGTAAAGCGGGGTATTACTGTACATATACATGTACGTATATATAAATAGATATATTCACATATTCTCTCTCAGTGAAGACGAGCCGAGTGACTTAAAAGCAAGGGATAGTCACATCGATCTAAACGACTTCACAAAGAAGACGTGTTGTCGCCATGACTGACCAGAGATCATATAAGAAATTGTCCCAAATACAATAATTGAGAGACATAACAAAATAAAAGTCACTCTACTTCATCACTGTGCTAATAAGTACAAATACTGTACCGTATATAAAATCCTCGCGGGGCTTAGTATTTCAGCAATTACAACACAAATTCGCGCTCTCTTTTGTGTGTATTTAAAGCTGAATCGCCAGGCAAGAGATGAAGGTGGCAGTGCGTGCGATGGTGGGTGGGTGGGTGGGGGGGGAGGGGTTCGACAATTGCAATTAAATGCCGGGTAGCGACGTGTCCTCCTAATATTACTTATTAAGTAATTATTAGATGTTTTAATTGCCTGTATGTTGGCCTGGCAAGTTATTGCTAGGCATTAACATACCTAGGTTAAAAGCTAAGCGTCGCATTCTGGATTGAACAAAAAATATCGCCATTTCAAATAAACAAACTTACATGAGCTCAAACTACAACTCACGCTTCCAGTCCCTTCCTCTCAGCTGTAGCCTGTGTTGCATCAGACCAAGTGTTGCCATTTTAGCTACGGTACACAAAATAGGTAGCTCGCCTTGTGTTCTTTTTCTCAGATATTTTCTATATCCAAGAAATTGGAGTATAATTATGTTTTATTATTTTCAATGTGTATTTACATCACTTTTATTGAAATTAAACAATCATCTTTCTATTAGTATTCAATTTACCGGATTTTTTATTTGCGGGAGTTCCTATACCTAGGTGGTAACACTGGTTGAGTAACCAGTGTACAGTAGAAGTCCAAAAATCCGGACTGCTTGGGGATTGGGTCGGTCCGGATTTTCCGGATTCTCAAGCAGTACTTTTAAAATTCAAATTTAAGGAGGAATAACGAGGGGATGAACAGGTACATTTTGATAGTTTATTCATTAGCAAATATAGCATGCTTCATTTATCAAAACGAGCAGTTTTAATGAAAAAGCTGTGAATTCTAGAACTTTATTCTTTGCCTTTTTTATATCATAAATTGTAGACTTTCCAATGTCGTATGTTTCCATTAGAACAGTATTGCTCACACCACGTACTAGTTTCTTAATTATTTCAAGTTTGTCACTCAATTCAACGTGTTCTTCTTTCTCTTCACACAACGAAGTTTATCTACTTTAGGAGCCATTATTATGGGCTTGTACAGTAATCTGTAAATGGAAAGAGTAGGAGTCAAAATATTGTTATATTACAATGGTATTCTATTCATACTGTGCTTGATATAATGCATTCACGGAAATGTAATATTTTTGCTAAAATGACGTACGTATTACAGTGGAAAGTGGGATCAAATCGTGACGAAAACAATGACTTTCGCTTTCTTTCGTTTAAAAACTTTAAAAGATGTTACCGTAATCGCTTTTCGAATGGTTTAGTTAAAAAACTGTTGTATTACAATAATATTCCCTCCTAATTGACTTGAATAAATACTTGAATGGAAATATACAATATTTTTGTTGAAACTACCCGCGTTTCAGTGTAAAGTGTCGTCATAATAAATGGTAAACAATTTGCCTTCCGCACTCGTGTTTCAGGCACGGCGAGCCTCAGTTTATAGGACATAGTGTGTTTTTGCTGAAGGTTTTGTTTTTCCCTTACCCTCAAAAACGTGGGTCGAACTATAAATGAGGAATATCATAAATTAACGATTTCTTGGTCAAAAAATCAGAGTCGACAGATAAACGAGGGGGGGTTATAGATGAATATATACGGTATGTTGTCACAGTTTGATTGCTCGTTTTAAAGTGGAGACCACGTGGTCCCTTGTTGTCGCTGTGCAGCTGTGGCGCTCACACATGCGCACATACAGTACACACAAAAGCCCGCTAAAAAAAAAAAATAATAATAATAATTATTATTAGTTTTCCAAAAGTCCGGATTCTCGGGTGGTCCGGATTTCTGGCATCCGGATTTTTGGACTTTTACTGTACTTACTGTCGCAGTGACAGAAGCTACTCATAATTATGTAGCCACAATGGCAGCTGCCAAGAAAGCCAAATTAGACGTTTGATCGTTTCAACCCTCTTGGGCAAAAGAGGGCTTTTGTTGCAAAGGTGGCAGTTTACTTGGTGGATATTGAAACTACAACTTTCTGCTACTTCAGGAACCTGAAGGGGTGGTTAGCACATCATCCTGTGAATGTTGCAGATATTGCAGTGTACATGCAAGCACTGAAGTCAAGAGTTTTCTGTCAGATTTCAAGTTTTCCAGCATATTGGCCCAATGTTTTCCTTTTTAATTAAACCTGAAAACTTCGAGGAGAGTGACTTGGACTTATCTTTATTTGAGTAGATGGAAATTGGGGACCTGGAGATGCAACTGATCAATTTTAAGTCGTCTTCATTATGGGCAGTAAAGTTCACGGAAGTACGTAAATCACTTGAAACGACTATGAGTGATCATGAGGTCTCCATCCTAAGCTGCTGGGCATCCCAACCAGAGAAATTTGATTGCATGAAGAAGGTTGCCTTCGCACTACCTTCAACCTATGGATTGACATATCTATGTGAGTAGACATTTTCACACATGAAGAATACCTGTATCCTCAATCCTCAGTGCATCCGACTTACAACTGATCACTCCAAGGGGTGTGTGTAACTTAAGGTGTCCAGATATACTCCTGACATAGTAACGCTGAGCGAGGGGAAGCAGGGACAGGGATTACACTAAAATGGTGAGAGCATTTTATAGTGTTTGATGATATATCTTACCATTGATATGTAATTGTGTGTATTTCAAATATTTATGACAGCATTATTTATCAATATACACATATGACAATAACTTGCATATTCAAAATTACAGGAGATAAGTTGGTCCCTCATAACACCATCTGTGAGGGAATTACTACACCATGTCAGGTCCTTCGTAACACCATCTGTGAGGGAACTACTACACCATGTGAGGTCCCTCCTTGCACCATCTGGGAGGGAGTTACTACACTACATGTTTGCTGTTCGACACCTACATTAATCTGTATGCTCACTGTATGTTCCTTTACCTTTCTCTAATGAAGGCTTTTGTTAAACCACCAATGTATGTAATAAGTCATTTATGTCCAATGTATATTTTCAGCCTTCGGGCTGCAGAACTTTTTTAATAAACCGTTAATAATTATTATTATTATTATTATTATTATTATTATTATTATTATTATAAATGTTAAAAACTGGCACAGTGTGTTCAAAAGGTTGCTGACCCCTAGCCTAATAAGTCACCAGGTCCCACTGGGATATTTGCCGGAGTATTAAAGGAATGGAAGGAAGAGCTTAGTATAGTTTGTCCTTAGCAAATTTTGTTTAACATGTCATTGAAAACGGGTGCAGTACCAGAATCCTGAAGGATATCGAATGTGATACCGATTTTCAAGAAGGGAGACAGATCACTATCCTCTAACTACCGTCCAATCAGTTTAACATCAATTGTAGGCAAATTGCTGGAAGCAAAAATTTCAAACAATTTGAAATCACCTGGAGAAGCACAAGTTGTTCAATGATTCCCAACATGGCTTCACAAATCTATTAACATTCTTTCCAACTGTTTTCGAATCAGTGGACGACGAACATGATTATGATGTGGTATATCTTGACTTTAGTAAAGTCTTTGACAGAGTCCCCCACAAAAGACTAATACAAAAAGTGGAGGCTCATGGAATTTGAGGAGATATTCTAAAATGGATTAGGGCGTGGTTACAGGACAGGAAAAAGCGAGTAAGCATTAATGGCACTAAATCCGATTGGGGTAATGTCACTAGTGGAGTATCCCATTACTATTTCTTATAAACATAAATGACATAGATATAGGCATAGACAGCAACATAAGAAAATTTGTTGACGACACTAAAATAGGGCGTGCAATTGACTTTGACGCAGACTCCGCAAAACTACAGGAAGATCTAAACAAATTTTTTGCATGATCTGAAAAATGTCAGATGAAATTTTGTGTGTACAAATGTAAAGTAGTTATTCTAGTGGACGTAAACAGAGAAACCAGATATCAGATGAACAACATTATAGAGAAATGCGACTGTGAAAAGACTTTAGAATAATGATAAGTAGGAATCTTAAACTAAGTCAACAATGTGTATTTGCTCAAAACAAGGCAAACAAAGTAAAGTACTGTACTGTACTTGGGTTCATACAAAGGAGTGTTAGTTACAAGACTAGCGAAGTTATCCCTAAACTATATCTTGCACTTGTGAGACCTCACTTGGATTACGTGGTTCAGTTCTGGTCGCTGTACTACAAAATGGATATAGAATCCCTAAAAAGAATTCAGAGAACAATGACAAGACTAATACCAGGTATTAGGAACCTTGAGCACAGAGACAGGTTAAAGCATCTTAATTTACACTCCTTCGAAAGACGTACAGTGAGGGGTGATATGATCAAGAAATATAAATGGAAGTCAGGGTTAAACACTATCCAACCAGGAACAAACTCATAGCAATGGTTTTAAATTAGACAAATTTAGATTTAGGCACAAGATAGGTAAACATTGGTTTGGAAATACAGTAGTGGATGAGTTGAACAAGTTACCAAACATCATCATTAACTCGAATACGCTGGACAACTTCAAATATACAGTCAGTTCTGCTATAACTCGATAGTTGTGTTCTTGTAAAACATCGTGTTATAGAAATTCGTGTAATAGAAATAACAGGGCTTATGGAGAAAATAGGGTTAGGTGCAGATTACTCCAAATCGAAAAAAAATATCGTAGTTAGCCTAACACAAAGGATAGCACAGTCTAAATAAATGTTACATTCATATCTAATAATGAAATCATACAGTAAATGTTCCACTTTACCTTGAAAAAATATGAATATAACTTGATGGGGGAGAAGCTTGATGTTGAGGCTGAGGACTCATGAAACATCAAGCTTTTCTTCAAGTGTTATAGCCTTTCTTTTATAATCACCAGAGTGCTTCCCAGAGATATTCTTCTTTTCCATTGTCACAAAATTGAAGAAACAGTAATCAGAATTCACTGAGGACACTTAAAAACTTCACATGTTTCAAAGTGTGTGGAGTAAACAGAGAGCGCGGGTCTAAAACGCTATGCATTTTGTTTTTCTCTTATTTAAAATTTTACAATTTACATATACTGTACAGGTATACTGTATACATAAATATTACCCAAATTATTTCTGCAATTGTTCACAAACAAAACACATAAATCAATTGAACAAGTGATGTCCAACGTGAACTTTAAACACTGCATAACCCCGCGCCAAGCCACACCACTGTACTGTACAGTACACTTTAAACGCTACGTATTTAGTTTTTCTTTTATTTAAATTTTTACAATTTACATATATATATATATATATATATATATATATATATATATATATATATATATATATATATATATATATTTAAGTAAATTGTAATTTACATATTATTCATATTATGCTAGAGCGCCCACAAAACATAAGAAACGTTTGAGTCCCCCAGTAGAGATGTCCGTTCTCTACCCACTCCAGGATGTCTTAGAACTCCTTTTCCTTTTTGTGTACTCGCTCAGGGACTCAAGTATTTCTGTATATGACACAGGATGATAAGGGAATTTGAAATTATGAGTGAATGAATTTATTATACAGTGATCAATTAACATAGTTTTGATGTGTTTAAGTAGTATTCAGGCGCCTTCAGCCGAGTAATGTTACAACATTCGTATCACTCACTGTAAACCAGGAATTCCACCCATACAGAGAGAGAGGCCAAGCGCTCTGTTTACATCACACACACATAAATATTACATACCGTATATCTCGGCCTATTTTATAATCACAGTCATGTACTGAATATTCTATGTAAAAAATAAAAATTTTAAATGAATTATTTAGTGCGGTCGACTTCCTACACAGAGACAGGCTATAAATAGCCTTCTTATCTCCTCTCCATCTATTACCCTCTGTTCTCAGAGAGGTCTTGGTAAATGACTTTTGTTTGTTTATTTTCGTTGTTTGTCTAATTTATCATGTTGTATCAAAGTAACATTACTAAAAATTTTAGGCAGCTACCAAACAGGGAGATACTACCGCCTGGGAAGATATTGGAAGCATAATGTACAGTGTTGTCTAATGGTAGATCCTACTTCCATATGGCATCACGAAAATTGTGACCAAGTCTTAGATTGCTGATCTATCTTTCTGCCTCATTTACACACACTTGCAGAGTTTCAATTGTTTCTCTTCCTTTGACAACACAACATACAGTACATACAATATAATTTTTCTCACCTTTGATCTTTTTTCCTTTTTGCATTTATTTATGGTTGGTTATTTAAAATAAGGCCAATTCACTTAAAGTATTGGCATTAAATTTTACCAGCTGGTATACACAAGTGACTCACTTAAGCGTCAGTTATTTAACTGGAACTAATGTCGGTGTGAGTAAAATATTTCCATTTACTTGAAATAGATTTGCCTATTTATTTGTTTATTTATTTATTTATAATATACTGTAATATATTAAATATACTGCAAGTATTTTCTTTAATTTATATACTTGTTTCGCGAAAAAGGGAGGCTACTGTAGGGGTATCGAGATATTAAAGTTGTCTAGCACTCAGGATGGAAGGAAACTCTAATGTGGTTTTCTTGTATAATATATAAGTTATATGATAGACAGTCTGGTGCTGGAGGTGCTGTGTGGTGAGGGGCTGCTTGGTAGAGACGTGCGGTGAGTAGCTTGTCGAAGGAGGTAGGTGTGCAGGAGCTCCGTTAGAGAAGATGTTGCCTGTTGCTGGCCTCCTGGTTGAATGAAATGTTAACAGCGTGGAGCTTGCTGGAGGAGATGTTGCTTGTTCAGGAAGATCGGTCAGAGTGAGAGTTGGTTGGTGAGGAAGCTCAGAGAAGGACATGCTCGCTGGCGGGAGCGAGGACCGCCAGGCAGGCGGAGGAGAGGCGAGGGTCGCCAGGCCGTGGCAGAGGAGGAGGTGTTGCTTGTTCAAGAAGATTGGTCAGAATGCATCTCAATGGAGAGACAGAGCTTATATACACCGAGCAGCAGCCGCCAGTCCTCTATGAGTCATGTTGGGAAAACCCGAGAAGTAGCCGGTGACTAGTTCCGTTGCTAGGATACGGCGGGCAATGGAATGTGGATACGCTTGGTTGCTAGGGAAGGCGGTAACAGGTGGTGCGTGGCAGCTTGTAGGGGAGAAGTCCACTACACTACCATTATACCTGGTAGGTGAAGTTGACCAGACATTTATGGTGATCGTTAAGGACCAAACTCCACATCCATGACGTGACTTCTGTTCATAATTTATATCCTAAATTTACCACTGTCGGTAGTTTCAGGAATTAACGCAATCATTTACTGAATATTATTTGCAAAAAAATAAATTTTAAATTAATTATTTATAGGAGATAAGTATTATGATCAGTAAATATACAGATATGCATTACTGACCACCTCCGAACACAAGGACGGCTAAAAATAGCCACAGGCGGTCACAGTCAGGGTCACTTTCCCTTTCTTGCCACTGGCAAATGGGAGGGTGGTGATGATAGCAACTGTGTTTATTACCGGGGTATATTGTTCTTTTACGGTATGTTAGACAGGTTTATAATACATTTTTTTTATTTTAATATACCGGTAATCTTATTTTTTATCCAGCTTCCCAAATGGTAATCTTCATTTTAATCCAGCTTCCCAAATGCAAGTTTCAGTATAAAATAATTAGTGGTAGGACCTTGTGAGTGGTTTACTGTATACATAAATATTACATAAATTATTTCTGCAATTCTTCACAAACAAAACACATAACTCAATTGAATATGTTATGTCCAACGTGAACTGTAAACACTGCACAATCCCGCGCCAAGCCATAACATAACTGTAAGAGTGGAATCGCGTTAGAGCAAACGAGTTCGCGTTTTACAGATATTGTTCCTCTATTCATCAATCGCGTTAGAGCCAATTCGCGTTGTCAAAACACGCGTTATTGCAGAACTCACTATATGTTGCATGGATATACGAGTGATAGGGGTTGGGAGTAAACAGGACTGCCTGCTGCAGTTTCCCCCATTCTTATGTTCTTATATCCATGTTTTTTGAACTCCCATTACACTGGGTCTATACTCTTGTACTTGTACAACAGTTCTACAACACCTACTATATCAGATTGATATGTCTTCAGTAAGGTTTCAAATTCCGCTCTCTTCTCGAGGAAAGTGTCAGTACATGACTTTCAAGCTGGAAATGGTCCTTAGTAATGTCTCTGATCTTGGTATTGACTCCTACCTCCTTCCATCCTCAGCAGCTGCCTCATTTATGAAACTCATTGTAATTTGTGAGGGGTATCCCACTGTACCCTGGTTCTGAGAGACATAAGACCATTACATGTATTACTCTTGAGGGGAAATCACAAGACATAACATGATAAACACTTTGGTATTTAAGTTCCCACAATCTTGAGAAAATCTCACCTATACTGTACTCTACGAAACAGGCTTTAATAAAATACAGAAGAAGGTTCATTTTCATTCACAATGTCAACATGTCAATTGTTTTGACCTACAAAGAAAAGATGTACTGAATTTTACAGGTATATTTACAGTCTAACCATGGCCATACAAAAATTTACTAAATATAAGAAGTCACTGAGACAGCAGAAACCAGAAGCAAATGACAGGTCCTTGTTCTGGTGACTGCAAGAGGAAAATACTGGATATGGAATTCTACCATCGGATAAATTCAGCAGAAAATTTTATATTAAGATTGGACTGCAACAGTGAATCACAATTATGTTTACAAATAATTTAAGAATGAATTGGTTCAGTAACTAACTTCTTTAAAAGGAAAGTGTGAGAAAATGAATGGATTACATGGTAAAAATTTGAAAGCAGCAAACAAAGAATTAAGTGTCACAACATATACAGGTATACTGTACTGTATCACAAGAAGAAAACTGATACCAGTACTGTACATCATTTTTTCAGTTTTGATAAGTCATTATAATTCTGTATTGTACTGAACTTTGTTGAAAAATAAATGGTGAAGACTCTTGGAAACTGATAGAGGTAATCACTATATACTGTATATGCTGCTTACTAATTTGCCAAATACTGTACAGTACATACCTCATGAGACATCTACACTCTGATTTTCTACTGATCCTTAATAATAATAATAACAATATTAATTAGTATATCTGATTATATAAAACTGGTCTCCACTGCCACACAAGGTCACCAGGTGCATCTACCTCCACACCTCCCAATAAGGTCATTGACACTCAGCAGACACAGATAATGAACCTTAACCTGAGTGTTAAAGGTCTGGATACTGATAACAATGTCATCACTAATGTTAGGGCAATAGAACTGCTCTTCACTCTGATAAAACCAACAAGTAATAATCATCAGAATTTTAGGTAGTAGACTAATTGGGATTGGTAAACCATGGAAGCACTCCTGTGGGAGAAGAGGGGATGTGTTCTCTCACACAATGTTATTTACTTTAACCACATTTCACTTTAACTATTCAGTGATGTAACACATTTTTTTACATCCACTGAGGAAACCCACAGCCCTGCTCCAATTTCATTTTTCTTACTCTCATTTGAGAACCAAACCTCCCCCCCAAAGGTTTCACAAATTATTTCAATAACTGCTGATAATCTTTGAACATTTATAGATTTGGAAAGGAGTCATTCAAGGATTTAAATGCGCTATTACCTCAAGGAAGGCAAATTCCTGGAGGTAATGTGGCATTGAACATATCATGAAAAAATTATAAAACAGGTCCACCACCAATTTTCTGGTAACGGATGGTCCGGCACCTCTTTTAATCCGGACAAAATTACGAAAGGGCGTATGAAATTTCTGCGACCTCATGGGCTGCCACAGATGGCGTTACGTCTTAGCAGCGCTCACTTTGTTTGTTTACTCTGCAGTTGTTGGTGGTAGTCCCTTGATTTTGTGTGATTCTTAGCTTATTTTGCACATATTTAACTAAAGCTATGGCTTCAAAGGCAAGTACATGTGTCAGTGGTGGTGTAAAGCGTAAACACCATTCCATATCAATACAAGATAAGGTAGAACTCTTGAGAAAACTTGACTGTGGTGTTTCGGTGTGACAGGTGTGTGATCAGTATGGTATTGGTTCATCAACTGTGTATGATATAAAGAAGCAAAGTAAAAAAAAGTAATAAGATTCTATGCAGAAAGTGATTCCAAGAAGCAAATGTGCATTAGAAAAACAATGAAAGATGGTAAGAGTACTGAACATGATAGAGTGATGATGGAATGGTGGTTTAAAGATACCGGGAAGCGTATAGCTAGTGGGTCGGAGGTGTATTGCTTGATTATTATATATGACCTCTATTAATCCAGCAAGGCTCAGGAACCAAAGGTGCCGGAAAATTGGTGGTGGACCTATAGTACAGTAATGTTCATTGTTTTATAAGAAATAATATTACAACAAAAATAATAATCATGTTAACAACAACAGCCCATTTTGATTATACAAGTGATATCTTTGACCATATATGACCTGTGTCAACAAGTGAAGAACATCTATTAATATGTGCATGAAGGAACTGCTTTATTACAGACACAACAAAAAGTAAAATACTGTATAATTACTGACCATTTTCAGGCAAGGAACTGGCCAACCATTCATATACCTCAGTGTATTTATCACTAAAGAGCAAAAAGCTCAGTAAAGCATCTATCCATAATACTGTACTGTTATTTTTACAGAGTATAAAATGCTTTGGCATCATAATCTTACTTATTTCCAGGTAGCACTGAATTTCCTTATTTTGTAAGCTACAAATATTTCTATTTGGAGTATTTCCTTCATCCAAAAATAAGTCCAAGTAACATGAAATGTCAAATACAAATTAAGATATCTTGTTCAGCTTTTATGCATACCTTACTTCAATGAACCTACACTAACCCTGAACAGTTTCATGATATCAGATCATTTCATGTTAATGAACTTATAACTGTTCATTTTAAGAACAGTATACAGTATTATATAAGAATTTAATCAAATTAAATAACAGGAAGAAGAAAATAAATGAAATGAACACTAAACCAATATAATCTCTCCACAGACAATAGCTTTGGTAAATTGCATAAACTAAAATTAAACTAAAAGAAATTATTTTATTAGTTACAAACATCCTGTACTTAACAATACCAGAACTATTTTATGAGTTTCTAATACTGTTTGTCACATGTGAAAACTACTGTACTGTATATTGCAAAAAAACAAAAAAAAAATCAAAGCAGTGAACAAAAGGAGACAAGTATTAACTGTTACTACCTACACTGGCCACTAATCTTTTGACCCTGAATATACCTTTAAGAATAGTACAATACAATCCAAATAAATTACATTGCCTTGCTAAACCATGCAGGAGGCATGTCAGGATATTCTGTTCCTCTGATAATTAAATATAAGCATGATAAGTGACCCACTTTAATTATTATAATTCATACAGATTATTTAGAGTGTAATGTACCACGAGATAAACTTGTATTAGTTGAAAACATACAAGGCAGAAGGTGAATATGTGGCTGAATTTGAATACTTTTAAGTATTATTGTAGCACATACAGAAATGGAAATATCTGAGATTATTCTGAATAACAGTGAGAGAAAAAACACATTTATGACGATCTTATCCAAAATATTGGAATGTTCTAGCACACTGTCACTCAGAATATACTTTAAATTGGGGAATCTACGAAGCAGGTCTACTCTGAAACATATACTGTATTTTAACTGCAGCATGTTTGATTTTTTTCATTAGCAGATTTTTTATCCATATAAATACCGTTTTTCTACTTATACAAGGCCCATAAATTGTAATCAAGTTAACTCAGAGCCTATATGGCCTCATAAAAATAGCATTACAAAAATATTATTCAGTTAAGCCCATACACAAGAAACTATAGATGTCATAACTGGACCTAATTCTTCTTGGTTATATTGTTACAAAATAGAAGACCTGATTTGTGTTCAATATTGCAGCAAGGCAGAACTATGCTCTACAAGAGAAGACAAACCAGACACCAGATGACAAAAGTTTCTTGTTAGCATTGTGAATGTATGATTTTAAATTTGGAAGAAAGGAGGTTCAATAAAAAAATATGATTATTAGTATCTTTAAAAGTAAATTAAAATTTATGGATGAAAAATAATTTTAGTTACGTCCTTCTAAGATAATGAGACTTATTTTTGGCAGTATTAATAACTATAATGAAGATTTCAATGAAAATATAAATAAATAATTAAAACTCATACCATTTCTGGTGTCAAGTTGACAAAACTGTACACATAAGGGGACTAGAAAATGAGTGTGGGAAGCACTTCAGGATCCCTCTAAATGGCATTACAAGTACCGGTACTGTACAATCCTGCATCAAGTGATGATCTGCAGTCATTGTTGATTTGAGTAATTTTAATGACTATGGATGAAAGGGTTGTAAATAACACTAAAGAAAAAATCAGGTTAAACATTTTTGTTGCAAAATTTGGTACTACTATAGTGTGTGGTCAACAAGATATTTAGGTTGGGTTGGGTCAGGTCAGGTTAAGCTACACTAAAGATATATTTGTAAACTGTACACTATACTGTAGTAGCACCCACAATTTGGATTGTTTAAAAATGCTAAAAATATTATTTACTTATTTATTTACTTTATTTTTACTTTGCACAAGTTTTAAGCATAAATAAAACCCTCTCAGCCATATGCCTGACTCACAGTATTTACTAATACTGTATGGATATGTACTATACAGTTGAGTCTGGATTTACGCGGTTTTTGTTTACGCGTTTGGTCATTTACGCGGTGCCTTGCCAGAATTGAAATGCTTTAATTACGCGGTAAATTCGGTCATTTACGCGCGAAGCGGCGCGGGCAGGGTGCGCACAAGGTCGCCCAGTCATCAAAACATTACCGAGTTCTTCACCCGCCACCCACCACAGCCGGCCCAAGTCAGTGATAGTGAGGATATGGACTTTGAGGGGTTTGACAAAGAGGCCCTGCAAGCCTATGTGGTGGATAGTGATACAATTGATACAAGTGATACAGGTGAGGGCCAATAATCTGCCCTCTGCCTCGGAACCAACCTCCCATCCCCGTGTGCCCAGCCATCTTTTCTACTAACGTAAGTGTTAAAAAACCTAATATTATTGATATTTCTCTTAATTATTAATTGTGTGTGCATACCATCATAAAATTAAGATGTTATTTTGACTACAAGGTACATATTGTGCCAGAAAAAGTGAAGTTTGGCGGTCGGCCCAGTCTCTATTTCAATTAATCCCATATGTTCTGTTATTTCATTTACGCGTTTCTCATTTTACGCGGTACTCCACGGGTTCAATTGACCGCGTAAATGAAGACCCAACTGTATACTTTCATCCATATGTGATAGTCACTGCTTCAAGTTATGCCTGCACAAAGGAGTGCTACAAAGGAGATCCAATTCTAATCCCACACTACCTACAAGATTAGATTGTGTAATTACGCTTCTCCCTCTTTTAAACAAGTATAAATTAATCCATAAACAGACATAATGCAACTCTTGTAAAGTATACACCATTGATACATACATATGATTGTGGGTATTATTGGCAGTTTAGGGAGATGGACTGATGTACTGTACATTGTTACAATTTTAAGAGATTTCAAAATATATATATTACATGAGCATCATGGAATTTTTTAAACTACAAAAAAAAAAGTAAAATCTACATTAATGGAATAATTGCCAAGAAAATACTAATCCCTATACTGCTCAATATACACCTCTCAGTAACAATTCAGCAAATTTTGCTTACAACAATTTCATCATTTGAGTGATGGTATAAAAACAACAAGGAGCTGAACATTAAACTATACTGTTCTTAAGAGGCATGAAGCAAGATAATACAAGCTATTTAATATGTTTTGAGATAAAACCTCTAGTTTTGCAACCTAATTTTGCTTATTACAATTAAGTATGCAAGAATTAATACTGACAAATGAAAGAAGCTAGAAAATCATATTTTTGGCATTAATATAATTAAAAGAAAATAATGGATATTCTGAACAAGTATTGTTGTGTGTGTGAAATACAGTAACTTTATCTCTTTCAGGTTCTTATTCATAAGAATTGCACTTCTCTTTTTTTAAATAAACTAATCAGTGTTAACTTCGGTATCTTATTTTACTGGCAGTTGCTGGTAGATGAATATTATTATTCTGGGAAAAATAAACAGATGTTTATAATGGAAATCCTCAATACAGTACAAACTTCTTTACCATTATTCATTTAATATCTGAATTTAAAGTACTGTATTCATATTATTCTTATAGGAACATATATTTTGCATGTTAACTGAATATTATTGTGTGCTCTTCCACACCAATAAATTGAAACATCTCTGCAACTCAAACAAGATGCCTTGTTACTATTGTCATACTTGTTCATCATGCCTCTTGCATTGACTTTAGGTAACTCCTACAACAAGGCTTTACTCTCTATTACTGGAACACATTGTGGGGCACATACATACACAAGCCTTTGATCCTAACTATTAATAAAATTACATTTATGAAATGGAATAGGTAATTTCTGAAGGTTTACAGTAGTTTAAATATCTTTTAAAACTAAGTAACCATTATCATCTTCAGGCCCAATAACCTAAACTAATTTTAAATGGATCATAAGAAAATGTATTATTCGAACAAACAATAAGGACAAAATTTAATTTATTTTCATTTGCAATACAGTATATAATTTATTATTATTTTCCTCGAATTTATTTCACCTTTGTATAAGACCCTTCTACTGTTCAGGATTTTTAATTTAATATCAAATTTCATTATCAATACCTTGCCCTTTTTCAACATGAGTTAGTTAAAGCAAATTATGACATTGTAAAGGAACACATAAACAACATACAGTAAACATTGACTGGTTTATCATGGAAGTATTGTACTACTGCTGGAGAAACGCTTTGTTCTTATACCACAAACTTCTCGCTAATTACTTAAAACTCGCCTGTCCTTATTTCTTGCTGGGAATAAATTCACCTCAAATGAAAATTAGACATTCTCATTTCTTAAAGGAGAGTTATGTCATACTACAAATGTCGGACAGTCACATCATTGCTGAAAAATATACAAATGAAGCCAATGAATTAAATAATATATATTTTTAACCAAGCTCCAAGTTTTGTGAACTTTTAAGTTTAACAAATTTGAACTGTTAACCAACCTCCAAAAATGACAATCGTTGAAGTTTTACAATTTAGAACAAGTATATTCAGTGATTTTAAAATTTTACCTCTTAACCAAATTGGCTATTTCCTTTACAAATTCACTCAGGCAAGGAAAAATTTACTTTGTAGGAAAATATGTGCAAATAAATTTTTTTATTTATATTGCTAAAAGATCCTCACTTGAATTTCCTTCACTGTAAAATAACAATACATCCATCCACGTCAACAGGAGATTACACAATAATACACTTTCTATGATCCAGAACCGCCAAAAAATACTGCACTGTAATATGACGAAAGTCTAACAATACTGTACATACAATATACTAAACTTAATGACTAGAGATTTCCATGGAGTTTTCATTAATGGCTAGGAATTAATACTATCTCACAACACTCGTAAAAATCTGTTATAGAACTTTAGCACACGGAATATCTTTATTGCACATATTGAGGAAATGAAGTTTGATAAAATATAGATACTTGTAGTTATTAAATGTAAAAATCTTTGCTACACAGATGCTTAATTCCATAATATAATATAAAGAGCAAATGTATAAAAGTGGACCTCTAAATTGGTCAACTTACTAACCCATATTGAAAGTCAAAAGCAGGATGACTTATCATTATTAAACCTGTTACACATACAGTAGTTTACATCACTGGAATTTCATGTTAAGAACCATTTTCAAAAACTAAGCTCAGATTCCTATCCACACTGTATATCCAGTATCAAGACCTAGGAATACATAAAAGAAGATGCAAAAAAAATAAAAATGGAGAAACTATTTACTATACGTACATAAGTATACAATTACTTCTTAATTAATACTTCAATGATATAGCTGTAATGAGGTGGGAATTTTGATTATCTGGTAAGCATAATTGAAACTTTTAAGTACTCATGTCTGGGTTGCTCATACATCCATAATCTTTATGATAACCCATCTACTTTTTTTAATTCCAAGTTGAAGGCTTTCAAGTCCTAAAGTTTTTTTACACAGATGATCTTAAAATATGGAGTGTGGGAGAAGGGTAGACAAGGTAGTCAAGTCCTTGAGATTGTTATATCTGCAGGGATAAAAGGTACATTCATATATATTCTTGGTTTGTTAATTGACCTCATGTGAATGAAGTAATAAAAACAACATGAGTTTATTCAAAATACAGTGTCTGAAACTTTAAGGTGATAGTAGCCACAATTTCACTGAAACAGGGGAAGAGTGGTTAAGAGTCCCATATGACATTTACTGGACCACCTTACACACACACAGAATATGAAGTCAACCTACACACAAAACCCTCAATCTTTCCTCATATTACAGTTGCATTTATGAGGACATGCTCTGTCTACCAGACCTAAATTATGTATGTAGTCTGTCCAGGGCAATACAGGAAAATTTTTCTCTACATTCTTTCACTATTTATTTGTTGTGTGAAGCAAAATAATGTACTGTAATGCAAATTTTGGCTTCAATACTGAGATTCACAGGTATAATACCCACCTAAACTGATTAATTTATGTTGTACAAGCATTTAATTTATGCCATATTAAGTTATTAATGTAATTTTGATTGATTTTAATGTAATATTTTCTAGGCACTAAAAGATACAGTGTAGTTATTTCTGGCATAATGGAAGTAAATTAGTTTTGAAAATGGCCAATACAATTTTATAACAAAGAAGACAGTTTTACACATGTTTGAGTGTACATTAATGTGATGTTTGTCCAATAACAAGTGCAGATAAACTGTTACATAGATAGATGAGTAGAAATATGACATATCTGTCCAGAGTTTACACATGTTGAATGTACTCTGGGTTGAGATATGAGAAGCCATTGAACTCAGTCTGGTCAAGGTTCATCATGAAGAGTTTATCAGTGGGAGTCAGTTCAGTACGCTCAGAGGTGAACTGCTTGTCAAAGTTGCTTACATCCTTACGATGACGCTGAAATATAAATTTATCATTAGTTCATCCCTCTTTATACTGACTCTGTCACATAAGTAAATAAGTTTGTTTTATACTGGGTATACACTTAGAAAATGCAGAATGACATGTGAATAATGTAATGCTCACTTATTACTTTATTGTAGCATTATATAAAAGATGGGACAGACCTACAATTAAAACCGTTGCAGTACAATATGTTATATTCTTACTGAGATGAAGTTGTTAGAAAATTGATGAGTTCATGACCTGAGCACTGCTGTAGCTGGGTAAGTTCAAGAATAATTCTAAACAAAAAGATTAAAGTATTAATGATAAAATAATAATATTAATGAAAATGTTTTTACTCCATCTTTATAAAAAAAAATGATATAGAACACTGTAATGTCTAATGATTAACAAATTGGAAAGATATTACCAAATTCATGTCACAATATAAACCAATTTTGATGCATCATACCTCCTACATCGTGTTTAATTCTGTAAGTTATTTACCCAAAATTAATAAGTTGATATGACTCCACGTTTATGGATTATTGTTATCATGCATAAAGCCTTTCAAAAAAGTAAAAAATATACCCAGTAAGCATTATATACAGTACTGTACTTCAAGGAAAATGCAACTAAAGTTTCCTAAAAATATCTCAGTACTGTAATGTTACCAGTGCAACAGGCAGCACAAAAGTACTTACCGTTATTACTTTCTGGATCAAAATACATGACAGCCATCACTACCTGTTAAGGAACTGTTAGACCACAACTCTCTGGCTTACTAAAACGACAGACCAAAAACTACTGTCTCCAATCTTGGACATTCTTAAACATACTACAGTATAACCAATTCATAAGATTCTCACATTTATGAAGTGAACAATTTAAAAGAAAACAACACAGTTTAAAAGTTGCACAGTAGTACCACTACAAGTCCCAACTTAAAGAGACCTGTTTTGAAAGTTCAATATTATGCAACTATTCATGGCACAACAAATCATCTTGCACATAATTTTTTTCTTCTAAAAAACAGTCTTTGTGATATAGTCCAGAATACAACGTCTAGCTTTATACCTAGGTATGTAAATGTCTTGCATTAATTCGCCAGGCCAACATACAGGCAATTAAAACATCTAATAATTACTTAAATACGTAATATTAGGAGGACACGTCGCTACCTGGCATTTAATTGCAATTCTCAATGAAATAATATAAAAATGAATAAATAAATAATTTATTTGTATTCTGTTAATGCTATTACTTTATTTCTTAAAATTAAACACTTAATTTCAAAGGTATGGGACAAGGATGTACATTTAAGTACCTTGGATAATTTATATTTATGTTAGAACTTGTTCCAAGTTCTTCAAGTACATAAAGATATTTAATTTAAAGTGGGAAAAAAATAATGTAATATTTAAAGGCATCCAAAACTACATATTAATTACAGGATTATTCTTAATTTGCATTTCATTTATACAATTGAAATTAGAAATACAGCAATGTTCTTAAAGCAGAAAAGCTAAGGTGACACAATATGATTTTCATAGGTTGTATTTGAAGCATGGAAAAAATCTGAATATGAAAGATGGGTAACATGAGAAGGTAACCTTGGATAGATACCAGTAACAGGGATTTGAAAAAATGCCTGCAATGTCCTAATCAATTATATCAGAAATATATTTTACACACGAATCAATAACATATTATTCAGGTGCTTGCTGGAGGACTTTAGAAAAATCAGATTATTGTAACATGAAAATCTTACTTCTTGCATATTATCAAAACAACTTTTTTTTTGGAACCATCATGTAATATCTATAATTTAGGTCTACAACATTACCAGTCACCAAAATGCCCAAAATGGGTCCAAACCCAAATTATTTGCATGGTACAATCAATATTGCCATGAGTTAACGGTGTGGTAGTTTCCCCATGCCAGTGAAGACACACTCATGCCAGGGTGTCAGTACTCTGTGAACATTTCTTCTCCCGTGTATTGCAATCACAGATAATAAAAGGACTTTAGGAGCTTCCTTTACTACCTGTCTCCCAATAATTCTCAAGAAATCAAAAAGAAATACACAGGAAAAGTATACACACAACAATTAAATGTAAAGAAAGCTGAAGCACTGAAGCAAAGTGAAGCTGCAAATACACCAAAGAAGTTACAGATAACCAGAGAAACCTTGTTTTTCTGGGAAATATGAGTACAGTACTTGTACTGTGCAGTACTATATTGTAAGTACACAATATACAGTACAGTATTATATTTATCAGGACCATCAATTGTGGTTATTAATTACTGTATTACAACATTTATTACTGTAGCGATACTATCTTTTCATTAACAATTACAATATCTTCTGTGTATAATTATTAGCAGAAGAATATTATTCTAAATCTGATGTTAGGTATGTCCCTTTCATCCTGACTAAGTGGAAAATTAAAAGAACAAATATATATTTGTAAATAAATAGATACAGAAGACACAAAGAGAAGCAGAAGAATTGATACACAGGTGTGGCATTGCAACTAAACCCTTAAAGAAATACACCCTGTAAGTTCTTATGCAATAGTTTGATGGAGTATTTTTAAGCATTATCTATGGACTAGGAAAAAAATTTAGTGCTTTATTCCTACCAATTAAGACTGAGATTTCATTAGCCACAATGATATGTGAAACAAAATTTGCTTGTTGTGACATTTTTCTTGTGCATGCGAGTTCTTTGAGATTATTCATTCTTGAGATGCCTTTCAGAAAAATTTACTGTAAATTTCTTTGAAGATGTACAACCTGGGAAATAAAAACAAAACCCTGGAACCACAAGATTCAGTTGACTGGACTTCTTGGGTTAAATGAAATAATCTACAGGAATAAAAGCCCATGAATTGTTTTGGACTGATAAAACTCATTTGCTTTTTGAAAATCATTTCCTCTACATGTAAGTTTGTTATGCATGGCGACATCAACACATTGCTTTCCACCCTACCACCAATTCATTACCTTTTCACTGACTGAACTGTACTGTACTGTACTGTACTGTACTGTTGTGTAAATCATTACATACTATATTTGCTTTTTATTTCTCTTAATACAGTATTGTATCTTAGTCCGTTACTGTCATTACACTGTATTTGGTTTACACATATTATTACCAAAACAAATTCAGAATAAAAAAAAATGACTCAAAGAATGGTGGACTTAACTCTTTAAACTGTACATCATAAAGATTATTTGCAGTGTTTTATTGCAATTTCTACCGTAAGTTGCCAGTGGGTTTAGCTGAAAACAAAAACAAAACTTCTTTTCCTATCATAACTGTTAATAAATTTGGCAAAGCTCAAAAAGAGCCTTTTTATCTGAATTTACACCTTCTTACCTGAAGCCTCAACAATTTTTAAAATGTATTCTATGAATACAAGGTACAGTATACAGTAATCCAATATTGTACTGTACTGTACTGTACTGTACATCACCAGCAATCTTAGTACAGTACAGTATTTATGTTAAAGTCTACATGAGGTAATATAATCAAAGTTCTCAAAAAATGTTTTTGTTTTATTTTCTTATAATCTGAAAGATTGACACATCTGGGGCATTAGAGGATAAAACTGACAGTCAAACCAGTTAAATCACAAATAAGAGTCATGAAAATAAGTAATTTTTTGTGAGGAATGACTAAATCGGAACACTATGAAAACCTGTTTTCGGTGGTGTTAATTAGTTGTAATGCAGCTTTCCTCTATTCTACATATTTCCTACATAACAAACTTCTTTGTGATTTAACTGTTGCATATTGGAGGTATTGGGGCAAGAGAGACCAAACTAACTAATATTTTAAATAATGTTTGTAATTGCCTGTTGCTTGTATGCAAGACAGGATCCATAACACCTTCAAGCATGCTACCATGTCCCAAAACCTTCATATGCATAACATTAGTCTTAATTGGTTAGATTTATAAAAATAACACTGAGACAATAAAATTACAATAATATATATGTAATATTTGTGAAGGGGGCCAACAATTTTATCTGAAATTTAAAATCAATTGAATATTTTCTTATCATAAACAGAAAGAAAAGCAAGTTGCTGATTACCACTTAAAACAATTACTTTCAACTATTTTGAGAGTGATAATGTTTATGGGCATTCAAGATGCCATCCAAGGAGACTGGTTCAAACTATGTTATATTCATGTATTGTATTCCTTAAGTGTCATGGTTTGTGCACAATTTTTTATGTGGCACCATAACTTAACCTGTTTTTCTTTGTGAAACTTTCTATTTACATTCTGGCATATTATTCTTCTGTACAGTAGTTCCTTTAAAATCTGATTACCGGAATATACGGTATACTTTTTAAAATATCTTTCTATACAAAAGATAAGCTCCTCTTAAATTCATCATTGTCTCAACTCTTGTAATATTTGATACTGTAATTATATGACAAAGTCAGGGAGTTGTACCATAAAATAAAAACAATGAAGGAACAATTATATAATCAGTAAAAGGTCACAGCTATTAAAATAAATAAAAAAGGTATTACAAGTTCAAACCCAATTCTTAAGTGTCACCTAAGATCACCAAAACCTAAGTCTCCCCCAATACTACTAAACTGGGAATGGAAATAAACATCTGCAAACATTAAATTTAGTGTTAAAGCATTTATTATCATTTGGGAATTTGTCTGGTGCCTGTTAACTGGCTAAGAGTACTCAAGTGATACACTTGAACAAACAGCAAGTGCCAAGAACAGTCAAACTGATCAGGGATGTTTCTACAAAAACCTTCATAACTTGTTAACTGTTGAGCTTTGGTCCTGTCCTAGACAACAATTGCCTTATGTACTTTACACTGAGGAAATTATTTTAGTCTTTTATATGATCTAAACAATTAACATCGATATGTACTCTTAAATCCAGGTATATGTTAAGAGACTGTAAGCAATAATGTAGACTTCCACAAATTCTAGTGCTTAATGAAACTGTGGTAGAAGATTAGAAATTTACAGCAACACTCCACCAAAATTATGCTTCATATAGGAAATATCTCATGGGACGCTTTGACTGTTCAAATCTGCTTGACACAAATCATGCAAAGTTTGTAATAGCCTACATATGTTAACAGAAAGACTTGATGAACTTACTACAACAACACATAACCTAGGTGACTCAGCTAATGATTTGAATAATTCATGTGTACTATAAATTTTCCAGTGTCACAGTTAATATCCTCATAAAATCTAAACATCAATGTTGCACAACTAATGATTCCATGTAAAAATTATGGTCTTTAGCTAGACACTTTGGGAAAGCATATGAGGTTATGACTAAAGGTTGCTCAATACAAGATCTAACATGTATATGCTGTACTTTCTTCCAACTCTTAAGTGTGTTTTGGTGTGGGAGTTAAACCTTCAAGGTGCCACATACTGTGGACAACTGGGGAAATTCTACCACAGGCCAAATTATCAAAACATTTTCAGCCATTAATATCATCTATCAGTAATTTATATGCATAATATAAGGAAATCCTTCAAAAACTTTAAGAACACATAACCAGCACTTCAAGTGGAAGTGATTATAAGGATTTGTTTTTATTATAAACTTGTTGGTAGGGTACTGTACTGTACTCTCTATGTTAATGTACTGTATACACCAATAAAAATAAAATTCGCACACTTAGACATTGCCTTTCCACTTCGGTTTGGAATGACAGGCCATCCAACTATATATACAGAGTTAACATCAAGAAGTTATAAGATATGCACATAAACTGTTATGGCTAGTAAAGAAATGAAATATGCGAGAATGGAACAATTCACAAAAGCTTGGCAATCACAGATGACAGAAAGACTGTGAACATCACACCATACCTGGCGAGAGGGACAATACGTCAATATATTGACTGATTTAATATTATAATATAAGTACAGTATAAGGTTCAGATAAAGGGCCAGCTCCTCCATGTCACACAAGGCTGAGAAAATATTGTCAGCCAATCATTTGTGCTGGTTAACAAGTGTCTTGTCCAGAACAAAGCTAAAATCACCTGACACTTGAAAGTATAAATACACTAATCATTTTATATAATACAGTTGCACTAACCTAAAGTGAATCTGTGTATTTTCATTATGATTTCTTCTTATCAGTGTTGTAACAATTTTCAGTAGCACTCATCAGCAATACTCATCAACAAGTTGTGAGTAGGATATATAAATGTATGAGGGTGAGAAATGTATGCTTAGAGAAGCCTTAATGTACTGTAGGTACGATTTTAAAAACCTGTTTAGACGAGAAATAGTTTTCTTCAATGAATAATAAGTAACTACATTCCAGGATAGCAAACTTTAACTGCTTATAATAATACCTGTTGTAATGAACACCTAACATAATACACATAATAATCATGATTATAGTTACCAACAGCAATATGTCTATGTAAATGAATCACTTAAGTAGTATTGTGCTCAGTGTTGGTCACTCATGGTGCACTGCTGTGGGATAAAAAGAGTACTTCATCTTCTATCCAGCACATAGTTATTCCTTTGCCAGGTCATGGTGCAGACCTCAGATGGGCAGCATCTTCTGGAACTCCCACAATATCCATCAAAGTCTAACATCTTTAATTTCTACATTTCTTTTTATCGGTTTTTCTTAATTTTTCTTATCTCCCTAAAAATTTAATCTCCCTAATACATGCTAAGATCCTCCTCATTCTGTTCACTGGAGGAAGTCGATGACTGTTTAATATTCCAGATTCAATCTAACATGTACAGTTCATCAGCAACTGTAATGAGTATTGCTGTTAAGGCATTAACATTCTGACAATGTAATGCTCAAGAACAGGCTACTGTACGTGTATCCCCAAGCTTGAGACCTGGGAAAGTGACTTTGATGTAGAATATCAGACTAAGTGATTCTTTGCAGAAGTGGGAATGTTTAAGTATTACATGAAAGCAAAACACCTGAACACAGGTACCTCCTAAACAGCCTATTAGTCGTAGTCCTGCAAGATCATGAGTATAGCTCAACTAACCGATAAAAAGTGTTTTCCTATTTTTGCGGGATCTTTTCCAAAATTTCAACTTGATATTTGTAGCAAAGGAATGACACACTTCGTGCCTAGCAGTATCATGGGTAATAGTATAAAATTTTCTAGGATACTGCAAATCAATACAGTACTGCTTTACTACATCTGGTTTGGTATCTAAAATAAAGTTATTACATCTACTGTTTAGTGTTTAACTGGTATAACCCATAAGGGAGTTTTATACTTCAGGTCAGTTTGAGAAAATTAAAAAAAATCTATTATTAGTTTCAAGTAGGGATAAACAGACAGTCTTGGTGCTATGTTATATTCTGCAGTGAATACTGTGCATGTCCATAACAATCTGAACACTTAACTGATTTTGGGGAATTGGGAGGCCTGTGTCAGCTGTAAACCTTTGCTAAACCCTAGAATATTTTGATCTGATGTTTATACCTGGGCTCAATATAGTCACGTGGACAGTGGTAATATAAGAATGTATCAAAATATACCAGAGTTTGGTGGACACTTAAAGAGTTACTCAGACCTCCCAACAGTCAGGGACATGACAACTTCTACAACAAAGCTGACAAAACTTTTACAGATGGGGATGGTTAAATGATTAACAAGAGGATTTAAGCTTCAATGTTCTCCTAAAAATATATGTATATAAACTTTTCACCATAATCATACTGCTACCTGTTTTATCAACTTTTAAATTAATATCAACAATGTTTATCAAAAGCTGAAGGATAACTCACACTACTTATAATAAAAAAAAAAGAATTAAAAAATACTACAAAATAAAGATGATTCCTGATACTTGTGCTTCAATTAGAAAAATAAATAAAACACATGATGGACTTACTTCTGAGATTTTCTCACTCAAACAAATTGCACAAAAGGTTATTGTGCACCACCTTAATAATAGCGTCTATCAACAAGTGTGGAATGTTACATCTCCAATGCTGGCTCCTCTCACTCCTCATGGAGAGAGTCCTACCCTCATAATACAGAAGCTGCTATATCACTACTACTGAGGTTGCTCTACTACCACTGTGTAGACAGTGCTGCTACCACTCTAGAGGATGCTAACCCACCACTGTCAAGTGATACACCACTGTGTAGTAATAATATACTGCAGTGGATACTTCACCATCCAGGACAGAGGGTGCATCACAACCTGTGAAGAGGGTGCTACACTACTGTACCACTGTAGAGAATCCTATACCACTGTAGAGGATGTTACAATACCAATGTAGAGAATGCTACATCACCACTGCATGGAGTGCCAACTACATTACTATATTATATGCAGTTTTTTTTAAATGCTTTAAATCACAGGATCTTTTGGAAACATTGTAAAAGGATAACATCTATACATACTGTAATTTTTAAGGAGTTAAGACACTTATTTCTAACAGTTATCATATAGGAAGATCAATGCGATAGTCTTGTCAACACATGAGATAACATTTAACCATATACATGATTTGTGTAATGCTTTTGTCTAAATGTAGTTCTGAACAATAATTGCTTTGCAATAATTAATTCATGACCAAATACGACTAACCACAGATGTTGTCCTAACCTGATCAATGATTCTACAATTAAAGTCAATACTACATACACCACATAAAAATCTATGAAGTTCAACATTAGACTAAATGAAGTCTTTTCTGTGATTACATGCACACTTATATTTAGAGTGAAAGTCAAAAAACATCACAACAGGGCTTCATTATACTTCACCAACAATATTTTTACCACAACATATCCTCTAAAACCTACCACTCTGGTGTCCTCACTACAAGATTGGCTACTTAATTTTCTAATGACAAAACAACAAATACTCTAGTATTATTGGCATATCTGCCATAACCACCCTTCACAGATTATATAGTTTCAACAATACTGCTTGCATACCTCTCAAAACAGGATTATACAGTGATAGAAGGAGAGACACGCAAACCTCCAACACGTAAATTTTGGGCACGTGACCCTAATCACATAATTCTAGGCTTGTAACTTTGGGCAAACAAAATCCCACAAGTGCAAGCCTAAGGAGCAGCTGAATTAGAAAAATGGAAGGTAGTCATTAATTCTATGCCACTAGTTACTTCTGTACCAAATGCCTTATTAAAATTTATTTCTGTGACAAGAACTAACAAATACTCAAAATTTAACAGCATACTGAAGCTAATATTATCAGAGAACCTACAGCCAGTCCAAATCCAAGAACTGGTTGACAACTAACAACTGGTCAAAGAATAACAACCAGTTAGGAACTAACAATCAGCTCAAGAGACCAATGAGCATAGAAGAAACGGCTGGTAGAGAACTAACAATTACAAACCACTACTGCTGAATTTAGATGAAAATTGTGCATGAAATAGTAGTACTGTATTAATAAACTACCTGGGGTCCCCCAAGGAAAAACAATCTACACATTTGATCACACTGATGGGGTTCTGCACACCAAGGCCTGTTGAGTGAGCCATACCAGATGGGCCATGTTGAGTGGGCCATGCTAACTGGGCCATATTGAATGGGCCACACTAACTGGGCCATGTACATGGACTGCCTTAATCTATGGTCAAGATGAGTGGACCACAACAACTGGGTTATGTTGAGTGGGATGTAATGAATAAGCCATACTGAGTGGGTTCCAGGGACATGCTGAGTGGGCCAAACGAAATGGGCCATTTACAGTGGGGCATACCAAATGGACCATGTTGAGTGGGTCACACTACCTGGGCCATTCTGAATGGGTCACACTATCCGGACCAAATCATGTGGGCCACAGTGATTGGGGCCTTGTAAATGACGGCATGGTGGTCATCATCCACACCAGTAGTACAGTACTTAAACAATGGATGAAATCTATTAAGCATATAACATACTTAATCCTACAAGACAATCTAACCAAACTATGAGGGAAGACTTGGGTATAAGAGGATTAAAATCAGTTTTCAGTTTGTTAATGTTCACTGAGAAATGCACGTCAAACATATGCAGATGGCAAGGAAGATGGTGCAGTCAAGGTTCAGCCATGGATGGCCAGCAGCTGACATCCACGGGTGACATAGGGCTCTGATCAATAAATCTAAACCCTAAATGCAAGGATAAATAATTATGAAAAATTGAATGGGGTAAGAGCAGCCACTTATGACCCTAAAATTACCCCAACACAACAAAATCTAATGACCATTTTACAGTCTACTGAAGTTTTCTTATCCCTGACGGTGTTGCAGAAAAATGTTACTTCCAAGGATTGGCTTAATGTAGAGTGTAGGATGCCTATACCAACTTAATGTCTAAAGATGCAATTCAAATATCTCTATAAAGTCTACATTAGGAAAATGCATCAGTAAACAGGAGGCAATAACTATATTTTCCAGAACTGTGACATTATTACCTCTAGCCTTTGCTTACTTGACAACTCCAAAAGGAAGATATATGACTCATATCCGCATGTAATGGTTATCAAATAATCAAGTCTTTCATTTGGCCGATCAGGCACAGGTGGATGGCAGACAAGATGATTATCTAGGTGGTAAGTTTGGCAGGTGAGCCAGATGTTGCTCTGCTGGACTTGAGGGTGTTTGTGGAGGATCTGGTGGTCATATTCACTTTCTGACATCAAATCAATGGCTTCAGGGTATTGGCAAGATGAAAGACAAGTGTGGCGTTATTTAGTCCTCATCAGGGAGGAGAATCTCATCGAGCACGGGTTGATAGAATGGATTGGTGTAGGTGAATGCATGGAAAGCATCAGGGTCCAAGTGTTCCATGATCTTTTTATCTGCAGGGGAGAACTCCAGCCGGGCATTGCGGAACACAGGATCAAAGTTCTCGCCAAGGCGTGGATTGGTCTGTGGAGAGACCAGGTCATGATCGGTCATGCCAGGTCACTCAAAGTATTGCAAACATCAGCTGGAAATCTTTAATTTATGTTTTTGTGAAGCCTCCACAATTTGCTGCCCTTAGTACATCCACATTCTCTAGTCCTTAAAACTTATCAAAGTTGGTTATTCTGTGTGTACTGATTTGACAGGAGCCGAAAATTTGATACAGTATTAGTGTCTTTATCATATATACTGCAATTCACATTTCATCTCTAATGACAACTATAAGAATATCCCTGCCACAAATTTTGACCATTTCCATTACCTAGAAACCCTCCCATCCTTAAGTTTTTTTGAATCTACCAAATTCTACATTGCCATCTTAAGAAATGTTCCGATGCTTTATGAATCCTCACATGTTCTAAGGAAGACCTCCATCACATACCTCAGTCTAAGAATATCACACCAATTTCAGGAACATCTTTATCCCATACAAACACCTACACATTCTTATCTCAGCCTACTTCTTCTTGAAAGGCATTTTTCACTGCCTGAGAACCCTTACAGTATACTGTACAGTATAACACATGCCTCTAGGAATACTTTAGTTTCACATGAACCCTTCCACCTTTTTTTTTGTGGGGTGGGGGGGGGGGATATTTCTATTACATACAAACTAGTCTTTATGATACTCTTACAGTAGTCTAAGCAATATTTCTATAACACAATAAACTTTGTTACCATGTTTGGATATAAGTTATGGCTCTATGTTGTAAAAACCTTCACATCTATGACTGAGAGTATTTGTTCCATACTCAACATCATTTCATGTTCACAAGATTTTTTTTCATGCTTATTTAAAATCCTTCTCCTGTCTCACAAGAGACCTCACATCCTATCTTTGGAACTGTTCTGTTGTACTCAAATCATCGACCTTCTATGAAGAAGTTTTGATTCAAGAAAATATGAACATCTCTACAGGTACTTAAGATACATCCTAATCTCATACGGACTCCTTGGTTCCATTTTAGGGACATTCCCAAATCATAAGGAACTTTGACAGTTTGCATAGGAAAGAGAGCATGCCAACCTAACATCACTCAGCAGTAACCTGTCCAATACTATTTTTATATTAAATAGTTTGGATGACTGAGATTTATTCAGTCCTCTAAAATGAGCTAAAATACAGTGGCAAGATCAGCTGAAGGCAGCAACCAGTGGTCATCAATACGAACTGTACAATTTTTTCAATAGTTTCTACGAAAATATCCAGCTGATGTTAGCTTGATTTGTGACCCGGCTATATAGGACACATGGAGGAGGGAGATGAAATGGGAATGACTGAATAATTATGATGCTTAGTGTATGATAACTGATGGGTAATGTTCCATCTATATTGTAGTGATGACGATTAAGTGCAATGTATTGACTGTGTTGATACCGTGAAAAAATGGTAGAAAGGGAAGATGAAGATGAAATGACAAGGGTGACTGAGTGTGATAATACAGAGTATAGTTAGCTGACTGGGAGGATGATGATCAACACATCGGGGTGTTAGAGGGAAAAATAAAGGACCTTTACACAATGGGAAATATAAATGACATGCTGAGTAGGATAACAACAGTGATACCTGGGTGATATTGGGTGCAAGAATGTGAACTTGGAAGAGGATAAATATGTTGAAAAAGATGTGAATGTTTCAGATACTGAAGAGGAAAAATAACTGATGCAGGAAACTGGATGACTACTGTGATCAAGAAGATGATGATGACAGATACTGTACTAGCAAGATGGTCAAAAGTTAGAGGTTGAATGAGATGGTGAAGAAAATTGACAGATATAGATGAAAAAGATGTATGTGGACAGCAGAACCAACAGACTGGAATGACCACTCAATCGGGAAGCAAGTATGAGGAAAGACTAGTAGTGTGATGGATTAAGATTGACTGAAGAAGTTGAAAAGAATATGGCTTGATGGAGTGAAACAGCTTACCTTACATGAGTCACTATTGTTTATTATACAGGTACTGTATTCATCTTTATTTACATTTTGAGATCAAAGATCAGTCAAGTAAGTCTTCAAAGACAATACTGACACAGTACAGTGTACAGTAACGGGAAAGTGGAGAAAATGGCTTGGAAAATATGATAGGTAAATACAATAGTGAAGTAGGAAGGATGAGTACCTAAGACTGAAGATAAATAAATGAGGAGCACTATGAAGTGGATTAATAAAAAAGATGGGGATGGATGGATGAATGAGGCTGTGTAATAAAAGAAAATAGATGTGTGAAGGAGACAGAGAATTGTATGAATGAAACTACACAGTGGGACAGATACATGATACAGAGCAGGTTGAATTAATGGGGTAGTGATCCATAAAAGGCAGTAATAAAGATAAAGGATATTTTTTTATGTGATTGGCTACTGGGACAGAAGCTCAGGATAGATGATGGGAATGAAGTGAGATGAGTGAATGGTGCAGCTGAAAGGATGGTCACAGGAAAGTATGGTTACAGGAAAGGATGGTGATGTGGGGATGTAGAGAGAAAGATCATAGGAGAGGGGTGGAACAGGAAGTGAAGTGGTCCAGTGAAGGCATAGTCGGCAGAGTAGGATAACAGAGAGGGAAGGTTAGACGATGTGGAATTAGTCAAGACTGAAGCGGCATGGGAGAAAAAGGGATTGAGAAAATGGTCAAAGGAAAAGAATACGAGGTAGAAAAGTTAGTAAATGGAATGAAAAAAAGATGGTCATTAGAGTGAGACCATTAGAGTGAGATATAGAGTGGGGAAGTTAGTGGAATAGGATAAATAGTCGGGTGGAATGGGAGAAAAAATAGCTAATGGAGTACAGTAATGGAATTAAATGTTGCTGGATTGGGATGGATTGGGGGGAAGAATGGGTCGGAAGAAGGGGAGGGTTCATGAAAAGAGAAGAGGATGAATGAGAAATGGCCACTGCCAAAAAGGATGGGCCATGGGCTTCAGTAGCAAGGATGACGGAAAGAGTGGAATGGAAAAGGATGAATCACATGAGGTTTGGTCAGATTAGATTAGGTTAGGTTAGGTTAGGTTTGGCCATAATTAATATTCTCTCCAGGATTTAATGTTATGGTGAAGACAAAATCAGGAAATTAAAAAACAAAACCAAAATAAAATACTGTACTGTACTATCATATGATAACTGAAGAAAAATTATAAATGATGGAAAATCAGTCTTGTGATGGAGGAGGTGCAAGGTGTGTGACTGTTGATGGCGGAGGTACAAGGTGTGTGACTGTTGATGGTGGAGGTACAAGGTTGCATTAATAAGAAAACATGTAAAGAGGGATGCATTAATTTTAGCTAGTCCACAAAATAATAATAATAAATAGGATGAGGAATATGGAAATGTATTTGATAAGTGATCATTGACAGTGGGAATCAGGTTTATGATTAATTATGGGATGTTTTGTGCTACTATTGATGGAAATGGTACATGGAGATGAAAATATTTAGGAGAACTTAATATTGGTATGTCTATGCAAATGATCTGGGCATATGGGCGATGATATGTTTGTGATTTTCTGAAAATTATATCCTGCTGGGGAAGGGAGATCTGAAAAGCACATGTTGACTTCCATGATAATGTCAATAAACATGATCAGTACTTCTATTCCTAAAATACAAGGGGAAAATAAATGTTACTATAAACATATATATATATATATTTCCTAAAATATATCATTTTCATTAACATGACATGAAGATGAAGAGTTAAGGTAGTGAGAATGATAGATGAAGTGTGAAGGCAAATACTTTGGAAAAACAACTGCAGTGTCAAATTGGAAAAGTCCACCACAAGACACCAACACCACACAAGGAAGAAACACCAGAAGTCAAGGCAGGAGAGGGGGTGAAAAATGGCCAAGTTTACACTGGAATCACTGAACATCACTACCAAGTCTGCAAAAGTAACCAAAGCCAAGAAGGACCACACACTTAAGAGCACTGATCACAGGGAGTACAATGCTCACACAGTACGCTCATCAGCACTGTGGACACGGAGGAATGGGGGTATTTATATTCTGAGAAGAACAAACTCAAGAAATATAGAATAAGGACAAATACAGTGACAAAACATCATCAAACACTGAATAACACAGCAATGATTATTAAAAACATTTGCCATGACAAAACGGAAGGTGGGACGCACTTATTTAAGGGGTACTGAGAGGGATGGTGGAGGGCTGCAGAACACCATATACCAGGGTAATCACCATACAACACATAGTGGTGATGGTAAAGGTGGTAGTGATAATTAGTAACACCTCACCGAGAAGTTGGTAAGAAAATTGTTAGTGGTAAAGATTAAGCAACAAGTTGGGATTATTAGTCATAGCTACACATAATCCAAAGAAAAGTTAGTGGCTGGTGTAAATTGCACAAACAATGCAGTTTATGAGGCAGAAGTTAGTCATATTATCCAATATAATACATGCATAATACTTTATCACACTGCACACTGAACAAGAAACTGAATATATAGTTACATTCCCAAACAATTCAGACAACCACTAGACACTAGCCATCACATGTGGGTTAAATCAATAATCTATGAATGACCCAACTGGATTTCTTCCTTAAGAATGAATGCAGCACGATCAACCAATATATTGTTCCAGCCTTCCAAGTACAGTCACCAATTAATATATAGTTTATCTTGTACACAATTTTATCTCAGCACCCAGAATTAATAGAACTCTTCAAGAATCTTCTATTCATCATAGTGTTGTTATCTAGGTATACCATAAAGTGTGTGATTCTACTTTATCAAAAACAAAAGAGTTTCAAAGTTTCAAACCTCTAAGTTAACTTTGTTAGGTTTTACACAGTGCACTCAGTTTACTTGAAAAGGGATCCCATTTCATTAAGATGGTGAAATACAATATGTAAGAATAAAAATAATTTATGAACTGGTAGATCATGTCAATATGATATATGTCCAGTTGTAAATGATCAAAAACCCTGTGATCACAATAAATATTTCTTCATGTTGTAGTAAAGGTATCAATCTAATTCTACTCTAATCTAAATATTGTAGAACAGGTAAACCAGCCAACATAGCGCACAAGGGGTCTATATTTCTTGAATGCTCTATAACTGTTCAGTTTCTTACTAAGTTGATTCATCATTAAAATTCTGATCTCCATTTAATTTTCCACTTTCATAGACAATGTCTTCATTGTCTAAGATTTATGACATAATCTGCTTCCATCCTGCTATGCCACACCAATCTTGTCACTACTGTTTACCTCTACTCCATTTACCATTAAATAAATGATTGTACGAACTCATCAACTCCTTATGCATAATACATACTATGAGTATGTCTGTATCATCTCAATATACCTTCAACATATGTTCTATCCGCTTACATTTCTGATATTTTCTTCTCTTCAATACAGGGATGCCAATACAGTACATCTTATATGATGTAAAATACGGTAATAACCTGACGTGACTAGTATGTGCCAAAATGTATCAGGAAGTCCTACCATAAGTATTTTCCTTTACTGGATACACGATAAACCGCGCACTAAAACAGTTACTAAATAATCTTCCTTCATCACTCCTTGTCTTAAAAGATATTCCAGAAAATAATACAGAAAAATCTTTTTCATAACTTCTAAGAAAAATTATCTTCACATAACTTTAAAGACTGCAGATTTTTTGATGAAGAACTCAATAGGAATATGAGATAACCTTTATTTGTATCTCACATTTTCAGCTCTACAGGTACAGCGCTTTCTTAATTTTTCATTTCACTATAAAAATCCTACTGTCAGTTACTGGGTAGTAAGCCCTTTATAATACTAATACAGAATTTACTGACAGTGATCATGATTTGCTTCAGTTGTGATGTGACTCAATTGTTTTTCTGGTAAATCCATTATTTTCACCTTGGATAATTACTTAAATTTTGTATTATTATTCAGCTTCTTTTCTGTAAACCAGATATTTTAAATCTCCAAAGTTGTCTGTTGAATAAACTACTGGTACACCTTATCGGCAGTGCTTAATAACTTTGGCTGACCAGACAACAGTACAAAAAAAAAAAAAAAAAAAACACAAAACGAACGTGAATTCCTAGAGCAAATACAGTATATAAAAGCCTTGTGGAAAAAACTCACTTCAAGAACAGTGTGGTAACCTTAGTGATGAAGATTTCAAGAACAGTGTGGGCTTTATACTCATGGTTTCATAAACCAATTATAATATGCATTGTAGATAATTTGAATATCAATCATACCTATATAACACACTTGGACTATCAGAGAAAGGGTTGGTGTACTATAGGCAAAAATAATCTTTATAAAAAGAGTTAGCAACCCAGAAAGTAGGGGTCATGAGGGGATAAAAACAACTGTTAAGGTGGTCACAGTTGTTGGTTACCTAATCTACACACATGTGGGAGGAACTACACTAGACACACTGTAGACACATCAAGTTTGCATATATATATATATATTAATGGTAGGGTACACATAGTTTAAGAGCACTATACTCAAGAACTGTAATAACACTTGAAATATACTGTATAACAATAATTGCAACACGTAAAGGATAATGAGAAAATAGTCTGCAATGAGGTAAAAAAAATCTGCATACAACAAAATGTCTTACATTGTAGGCTTGGACTTAGTGATAAAAATATCTTTTGATTCATCCTGGTTACTATTATGGATCTTTTGGTTAATGAACTCAAAATGAGGAAATGACAAAAAAAAGAAAATGAAGTTTCATGAAAACACTTTGAATTTGGAGTGACTGGGATTCTTAGGAGTTAACAGGCAACTTAAGGTATAAACACAACATCGGGGGAAAGTCTGGTCATTGTTTATGTGTATTAACTAAGTATAATTTAAAAAACGGGTGGAAAATTTGCATAAAAAGAAACTTTCATGTGAAGATAAAACTGAAGCAATGAAAAACAATATAATAACTAAGAAGGGAAACCTGACAATGAGGTCAGTTTGGCAGGTAAAGAAAATATAATAATCAATATCGGACCGAGAAGAAAAAATTTTGATATTGGAGGTACAGTACCGGTGAGTTACAGTCATCAGCGGCACCAGCAACATGCCAACAACAAACAAGAATGACCGAGGCTGTTTAGCAAAAAGCTAAAAGTGTGTTGAGGTAAACCAGGAGGAGGAGACAACTGAGGCTACAGGAGTAAAACTATTTCAAGCAGAAAAATATTGGAACAAAAGTAAACACTGACTGCTGATGACGGAGAATTATTGTACAAGTGATTGTCAAACTTAATATGTGTGGGAAATTTTGTTTGATTAATGAAAATTGCAAGACAATATGTAAATTTTGAAAATAAAACAAAAGAGAACTACATAATGAGAAAGAAGGCCTATAAATGTATTTATCATCAACCAAGGATTTTAGAAGAATAAGAAAATAATTTATCAGTGGTGAGTTTCAAGACAGATCATTATGGAAAATAAAGACAAATAACTGAAGGAAAGAACAGGTCTTAGTCACTCCAAAATAGTAACAGAGGAAACCAAAGAGGTGTATCTGACAATGACTAATATCTGGGGATTTAAAGAATATGGGACATACACGAAAAAATTTCAGATTCAAAAACACTATAAAAATCAGTTACAAAAAATTTGATTGTCATGTGAATGAAAGAAACTCAACTAGGAATATTTGATGTAATAATCAATATATAAGTACAGTATATGAAAAGCTGGGAACTACACATAGTACAGTACAGTACAAGTTATATCATTAGAGGCCGCTGCTCTGATGACAAACTAATGCCTGATTTTAATGAGGAACCGGAGCCAAAACTTGAGTACAATATATCAAATGGAAAGAGTTGAGAGAGAGGGTTAATGGGGCACCTATTACCAGAAATATGGGAAAATAACTGGAGTGGTTTTTTATCACTAGGGAGAGAGGGAGGGAGTACCTGGTCTCAGGCAGGGTTCTTTGGGTTATCACAAGAACCATCAACATTAACACCCTGCTGAGGCTGGTCATCTCACACATCATCAGAGCTGTGGCACTTACAGCCTACTGTGATATCAGTGGCTGCAGAGTGTTGTTTCCTTAACATGACTGATGAAAGCTCAGTCTTCAACACTTGAGCTATGACTTGAACAAAATGTTACATACATGGTTGTTATATCGTTCAAAGTGAAAAGTTTGGTCAAATACAGAGAACTAACTGGCCTGATGCTATGGACGTGACAAACGTTAAAAAAGTTCCTAACAAACGGCAGGTTGTGGTCAACAGTTGCTTGTGAGTGAAACTGCCTCAATAGCAATGACTTTAAATTTTTTTCATGCAATAAGAAACCGCTGTCATGCCTACATGCACTGTAATACAGTCTTAGAACATGCATACAGGCTTGAAAAATAATGCACCATTAAAAATATTCCGAGTTTTAAAATTGAAATTACTCACAGATTTTCCGATACAACCAGTGACAGTACACAGTGTCAACCAGTGACAGTACATAGTGTCAACCAGTGACAGTACATGGTGCCAACTAGTGGCAGTATGTAGCATTAACCAGTGGCAGAACATAGTGTCAACTATTGGCATTGCATTGTGTCAACCAGTGGCAGTACATAGTGTCAACTAGCAGCAGTACTGTATGTAGTATTAACCAGAGGCAGTACATAGTGTCAGCCAGTGGCAGTACTGTGTCAACTAGTGGCAGTACATAAGTGTCACAATGAAATCATAACCTACACAATAGACAACAATTTCAGTCACATCCGAGCTGTCCCCAACATTCACACACTTGACAAGCTCACTGTTAAGTAATTTGTTAAATTTTAAAAGCTGCTGAAATGCTCAGCTGGCAGAGAACAACCATCACCACATAGTCCTACATTCACTTCTCACACTAGTAATATTTGATAATTTTGATCTTGCAATGTACATGAGTTTCTTGGGACACTAATATGAATAAAAACAGTATATAATTTTCAAATGTCATATAACTGGATATAACAGTTGAAATAGCAGATAATGGAAGTTCTCTTGCCTAAGCGAATACCCATCACCAGACACAAAACAGTTTGTACGCAGACATGTATGGCAGACACGTGACAAGGTAGGCAGTGGGTGTGGTGACTGGAGAGGGCAGATGGCACGTGAAGCAAGTTGACAGATTAGATGACAGGAGAAAGTTAAGCAAATATAAGATAAAGGCTTGGTAAGAGAATAAATTGTGGAGAAAAAATATTTAGGCTTGTAGAACATCCTGTCCTTCTTGGAATTATTTAATCATAAGTAATTATCATACAAACAGCAAAGCATTTAAACCAAGTTTTTCCTCCTAAGTACAGAGAAAATACTTTTCACATGATGCAAAGAATACCACACTACTTGCAATAATTAACATGACTTTACTAGCAGTCTCTACTACAGTTCTAGCAGTGGTTCTACTTTATATCTACATTATTACTCTGCAATCCATTCAGCTGGCTACTTTACCTAACAACATTATACATAAAGTGAGGAGGTAACTCAAGAAGAACATTATGGTAATTAGATAAGCATCTGTAAATATTTGTATGAAACTTTATTTTTGTTATAAATGTTAAAATACAATTTTATTAATGCTGGTAAAAATAGTAGTAGTATGAGAGTCATATGGTACAGTGCTGCTTGGCATTTAAAATTTTACTGACATAAGTTAATCTTGATTTGTGAAAAAAAAAAAATAAAACTGTATCTGTAAAGAATGTGGGAACCAACCAAAGCACTGAACTTTATACAGGTGCAACCAGCAATTCTGCTGATAATGTGAAAATAATTTTCATATAGAAAAATGTACAATAACTTGTGCAACATCCCAGTTAGATATTTACCTCCAATAACTCTATTACTTATACTGGTGCAATATTTTGGGAGAGCTTAAACTACTGTACATCAACATTTAAGGAAGGACTCAAAATGAATGTAAATATTTCCAGTGGAGTGTATGTAACAGCAGTGTTCTTCTTGGCTACTCCCCCTGTACTATATCCTGAGCACTAGCATCAGATCGTATTATCATCCCTACTTGGACTTCTTTAACTTAATGTAATTGAAGAATTTACAATGCAACAGTTTTGTTTTTAGAGTTTAGTTTATTTTCTTCAGGGTGGGTATTCATCAGGATACTGAAATCCTTGTCCCCTAAAACCAAAACTGGGGTTCCTGGTAAACAAAAAACTGTTTCTATTCTGTACTGTATTTATTATATTTTTATAAGTTGGGAGAAGAATGTGACACTTCAAGCAATGAGCATGTAAATCCTTCAGGGATTTGGTTAAAAAAAAAAATTCAGTTTACAAAGCACTAATGAACTCAGAACTACTGATTAATTACTCTGGCAAGTATGGAGTAACTAATGAAGAACATGTCATTAGTAGCCATGTAATCTTAATCACTCTAATGAAACTTGAACAATGAAGTCCAGGTAAGAATGTAAACAAAGGCTCTCAGAAAATGGGTACTCACAATCTTAGGCTTGAAAGGTGGCTGAACTTCTCGATTCTCTAACTTCTCCCAGTCAATTCTCCTGAAGAAAGGATGTGTCCGCACATCCTCTTCACCCTTGGGGCTACAGCCTAGTCGCTTCAGGGGCAACTTGGTGAGGAACTGAGAGAGAACAGGACCTTGAATTTCCAGCAACTGTTATACAAGCTGTTATACTTTTTGATCTATCAAACATAAAAGGTGAAAAAACATAATGAACTTTTTTTCACACAAATGGTAATAGTATATACTGTAGTACTGACTCTGTAATTTAAATCCTTAAGTCACAAATGTCACAACAGTAATTAAACCAGTGATTTATTAAGCTTATTTATACTAGACCAATACAGTGTGATATACAGTTAACCCTCACTTTACGCGGTCCCACATTCCGCGTTTCCACGTTTACGCGGTGCCCTGCCGGAACCCAGGATGCTCACATTCCGCGGTGCGTGTACCCCTTTACGCGGAGAGCGGCTGGCGAGCCGCGCCATTTTTGGATCCAAACCTCCCGCCATCCGCCATGCTGTGTAAGCGGCGCGAACATGGTGCGCACAAGGTCGCCCAGTCATCAAAACATTACCAGTTCTTCACCCGCCACCCACCACAGCCGGCCCAAGTCAGTGATAGTGATAATTATGGTGAGGATATGGACTTATATGGACTTTGGGGAGTTTGACAAAGAGGCCCTGCAAGCCTCTGTGGTGGATAGTGATACAATTGATACAAGTGACACAGGTGAGGGCCAATAATCTGCCCTCTGCCTCGGAACCAACCGCCCATCCCCGTGTGCCCAGCCATTTTTTCTACTAATGTAAGTGTTAAAAAACCTAATATTATTGATATTTCTCTTAATTATTAATTGTGTGTGCATACCATCATAAAATTAAGATAATATTTTTACTACAACATAGTTGTGTGTCGTCAAAAAGTGGAGTTTGGGGATCGGCCCGGACTCCATTTCAATTAATCCCATATGTTATGTTATTCACTTTACGCGTTTCTCACTTTACGCGGGACCCTCTGGGTTACATTAACCGCGTAAAGTGAGGGTTAACTGTATATATATACGAATATACGTGTGTGTATATATATATATATATATATATATATATATATATATATATATATATATATATATATATATATATATATATATATATATATATATATATATGCAAGTAAATCACTGTAGGTGCGCGTGATGTAGGTATATGCTGATAACCACAAGGAAAGAAGAAAACACGAAGTTCCCAAGCGCTTTCGTGTAATTCACATCTTCAGGGGTGAGTACAGACTCTGTACAGACTCTGTACAGTATATATATATATATATATATATATATATATATATATATATATATATATATATATATATATATATATATATATATATATATATATAAAAAGTATATATATATATATATATATATATATATATATATATATATATATATATATATACTTCATTTTCAGTCCATTTAACACGCGGACTTTGAACATATTATCAACGACCTCACCAGCAAGGAATCGAACCCTCGACCTACTGGGTGTGACTAGGGAGCGCTTACCGGCTAGGCCACAAGGACACTAAAAGCAGTTCTAGACTCTGTTATATTTCACACAAAGCCTGTTCATCGAGCTGATGGCGCCGTGAACCTCATTGGGAAACTGCCCGTGCCTCGTATGTGGTGTCAGTAGCATTTTACCGAATCCAGCTGGTATGAAACGCGAGGTGCATATATATACTTCATTTTCAGTCCATTTAACACGCGGACTTTGAACATATTATCAACGACCTCACCAGCAAGGAATCGAACCCTCGACCTACTGGGTGTGACTAGGGAGCGCTTACCGGCTAGGCCACAAGGACACTAAAAGCAGTTCTAGACTCTGTTATATTTCACACAAAGCCTGTTCATCGAGCTGATGGCGCCGTGAACCTCATTGGGAAACTGCCCGTGCCTCGTATGTGGTGTCAGTAGCATTTTACCGAATCCAGCTGGTATGAAACGCGAGGTGCATATATATACTTCATTTTCAGTCCATTTAACACGCGGACTTTGAACATATTATCAACGACCTCACCAGCAAGGAATCGAACCCTCGACCTACTGGGTGTGACTAGGGAGCGCTTACCGGCTAGGCCACAAGGACACTAAAAGCAGTTCTAGACTCTGTTATATTTCACACAAAGCCTGTTCATCGAGCTGATGGCGCCGTGAACCTCATTGGGAAACTGCCCGTGCCTCGTATGTGGTGTCAGTAGCATTTTACCGAATCCAGCTGGTATGAAACGCGAGGTGCATATATATACTTCATTTTAGTCCATTTAACACGCGGACTTTGAACATATTATCAACGACCTCACCAGCAAGGAATCGAACCCTCGACCTACTGGGTGTGACTAGGGAGCGCTTACCGGCTAGGCCACAAGGACACTAAAAGCAGTTCTAGACTCTGTTATATTTCACACAAAGCCTGTTCATCGAGCTGATGGCGCCGTGAACCTCATTGGGAAACTGCCCGTGCCTCGTATGTGGTGTCAGTAGCATTTTACCGAATCCAGCTGGTATGAAACGCGAGGTGCATATATATACTTCATTTTTAGTCCATTTAACACGCGGACTTTGAACATATTATCAACGACCTCACCAGCAAGGAATCGAACCCTCGACCTACTGGGTGTGACTAGGGAGCGCTTACCGGCTAGGCCACAAGGACACTAAAAGCAGTTCTAGACTCTGTTATATTTCACACAAAGCCTGTTCATCGAGCTGATGGCGCCGTGAACCTCATTGGGAAACTGCCCGTGCCTCGTATGTGGTGTCAGTAGCATTTTACCGAATCCAGCTGGTATGAAACGCGAGGTGCATATATATACTTCATTTTCAGTCCATTTAACACGCGGACTTTGAACATATTATCAACGACCTCACCAGCAAGGAATCGAACCCTCGACCTACTGGGTGTGACTAGGGAGCGCTTACCGGCTAGGCCACAAGGACACTAAAAGCAGTTCTAGACTCTGTTATATTTCACACAAAGCCTGTTCATCGAGCTGATGGCGCCGTGAACCTCATTGGGAAACTGCCCGTGCCTCGTATGTGGTGTCAGTAGCATTTTACCGAATCCAGCTGGTATGAAACGCGAGGTGCATATATATACTTCATTTTCAGTCCATTTAACACGCGGACTTTGAACATATTATCAACGACCTCACCAGCAAGGAATCGAACCCTCGACCTACTGGGTGTGACTAGGGAGCGCTTACCGGCTAGGCCACAAGGACACTAAAAGCAGTTCTAGACTCTGTTATATTTCACACAAAGCCTGTTCATCGAGCTGATGGCGCCGTGAACCTCATTGGGAAACTGCCCGTGCCTCGTATGTGGTGTCAGTAGCATTTTACCGAATCCAGCTGGTATGAAACGCGAGGTGCATATATATACTTCATTTTCAGTCCATTTAACACGCGGACTTTGAACATATTATCAACGACCTCACCAGCAAGGAATCGAACCCTCGACCTACTGGGTGTGACTAGGGAGCGCTTACCGGCTAGGCCACAAGGACACTAAAAGCAGTTCTAGACTCTGTTATATTTCACACAAAGCCTGTTCATCGAGCTGATGGCGCCGTGAACCTCATTGGGAAACTGCCCGTGCCTCGTATGTGGTGTCAGTAGCATTTTACCGAATCCAGCTGGTATGAAACGCGAGGTGCATATATATACTTCATTTTCAGTCCATTTAACACGCGGACTTTGAACATATTATCAACGACCTCACCAGCAAGGAATCGAACCCTCGACCTACTGGGTGTGACTAGGGAGCGCTTACCGGCTAGGCCACAAGGACACTAAAAGCAGTTCTAGACTCTGTTATATTTCACACAAAGCCTGTTCATCGAGCTGATGGCGCCGTGAACCTCATTGGGAAACTGCCCGTGCCTCGTATGTGGTGTCAGTAGCATTTTACCGAGGTTCACGGCGCCATCAGCTCGATGAACAGGCTTTGTGTGAAATATAACAGAGTCTAGAACTGCTTTTAGTGTCCTTGTGGCCTAGCCGGTAAGCGCTCCCTAGTCACACCCAGTAGGTCGAGGGTTCGATTCCTTGCTGGTGAGGTCGTTGATAATATGTTCAAAGTCCGCGTGTTAAATGGACTGAAAATGAAGTATATATATGCACCTCGCGTTTCATACCAGCTGGATTCGGTAAAATGCTACTGACACCACACACGAGGCGCGGGCAGTTTCCCAATGAGGTTCACGGCGCCATCAGCTCGATGAACAGGCTTTGTGTGAAATATAACAGAGTCTAGAACTGCTTTTAGTGTCCTTGTGGCCTAGCCGGTAAGCGCTCCCTAGTCACACCCAGTAGGTCGAGGGTTCGATTCCTTGCTGGTGAGGTCGTTGATAATATGTTCAAAGTCCGCGTGTTAAATGGACTGAAAATGAAGTATATATATGCACCTCGCGTTTCATACCAGCTGGATTCGGTAAAATGCTACTGACACCACATACGAGGCACGGGCAGTTTCCCAATGAGGTTCACGGCGCCATCAGCTCGATGAACAGGCTTTGTGTGAAATATAACAGAGTCTAGAACTGCTTTTAGTGTCCTTGTGGCCTAGCCGGTAAGCGCTCCCTAGTCACACCCAGTAGGTCGAGGGTTCGATTCCTTGCTGGTGAGGTCGTTGATAATATGTTCAAAGTCCGCGTGTTAAATGGACTGAAAATGAAGTATATATATGCACCTCGCGTTTCATACCAGCTGGATTCGGTAAAATGCTACTGACACCACATACGAGGCACGGGCAGTTTCCCAATGAGGTTCACGGCGCCATCAGCTCGATGAACAGGCTTTGTGTGAAATATAACAGAGTCTAGAACTGCTTTTAGTGTCCTTGTGGCCTAGCCGGTAAGCGCTCCCTAGTCACACCCAGTAGGTCGAGGGTTCGATTCCTTGCTGGTGAGGTCGTTGATAATATGTTCAAAGTCCGCGTGTTAAATGGACTGAAAATGAAGTATATATATGCACCTCGCGTTTCATACCAGCTGGATTCGGTAAAATGCTACTGACACCACATACGAGGCACGGGCAGTTTCCCAATGAGGTTCACGGCGCCATCAGCTCGATGAACAGGCTTTGTGTGAAATATAACAGAGTCTAGAACTGCTTTTAGTGTCCTTGTGGCCTAGCCGGTAAGCGCTCCCTAGTCACACCCAGTAGGTCGAGGGTTCGATTCCTTGCTGGTGAGGTCGTTGATAATATATATATATATATATATATATATATATATATATATATATATATATATATATATATATATATATATATATTCTCATGAATCCATAAACCAGTAGTTTGAAAGGTAAAAAAAAAGATGTTGAGAAATACTACTACCTGCAAGCCACTGCTAGATGCAGTGGTGTCCCGTGGGTGCACTGATGAGCCATGCAGAACACCCACATATATCACTTATCAAATCAAATATCAAGTAGGATATGGCCTCTCTCTAAATAAGGGTCGTCAAGCTTTTATAAACACGTAATTTCTTAAATTATATCAGTGGCATCTGACAAAGTATCTATTATAAATCATTAAATAACGGGTGCAAGAATGCTTACGGCAAAAGATTATTAAGCTTTCAGTGCGATCTACGGTAATTTAGAGAAAAAGTAATTAAAAAAATGACTAGGCATCATGCACAATGCTGGCCCTCTGTAAAGTTGCAAATGATCTCTTTGATGAACATTTAAATAATTAGTAAATATGTTTATTTATATGATCCGATTATTATTTCAAGTAAAACAGAAAACTGAATAACTTTCCCAAGTGAAAAAACTATAACTGAAAGTGGACTGTCGGGTTGTTTAGAAATATTAAAAAATAATAATGTGGACCAGTTTTGTCCAGCTGACGGAGAGACGCCGCCGGTCTACATAGCCTCTCAACAAGTGAATGCAGTTTTCGAATTGCACGCATTTGTACCCATTACATTTACATAAACCTTATTAAATAGCCACTCTCATGGAACAACAACTCTTAAGTAATATAATATATCATTGTATAACATAAGACTTCATGCTTATTAAAGGAAAAAAATATTAAATTTGACTAGAATGGCTCAAATTCCTTATGCCCCAACACAATAAAGTTTATTTTAGCATGTTATTGATAGGATGGTTACGTCTATATGTCCACTGACGGCATACGGCTTATCCTTCTGCATGCATTGAGGGACGCTGAGTCTCCTCGACTTTCCTGAGTGAAAACTGTGGACTCTAAAATTAAATCTGTATTATTAGAGATACTATTTAAAAATATATTTTGCTTTCTACTAGGCCTGCATGCATGCCTTGCATTCATTAAGAATATACCACTGGTTAGATGACAGCAAATAAGAAAAATACAAAAAGAATATAAGAATTAGATGGTAAGTTAATGTTGAATGAGAACCATACTGTGTACTTACACCCTTGCAGCAATCCTTAGATTCTTTGGAAAGTGACTTGGGGTATGAAACATTATGGTCAGTAATGGCAGCAAAGAGTTCCTCTTCATCTTCCCCATCAAATGGTGGCTGCCCAACCAACATCTCATACAACAGGACTCCATACGCCCACCAGTCTACGCTCTTACCATATGGCTGGTACAAAATAATCTGCACAACACAAACCATTGTATGACTTTTGGTAATGATATTTTAATATTTTTGTTTTTTAATATTGTTACAATACTGTACACATATTGTTAAGACTGATGAGTTTTATGAAAAAGAAACTTCTATCATTCATCGAAAAATACAGAACTTTATGGTCCTGTATTTGCATTATTAAGGCAAAATAAAGTACTGTAGAGGACATCTCATCAAGTTGCTAACCCTTTTCACCTGACCCAATTCCTAAAAACTTCTAATAAAGATAGTGTACATTACCATCTATAATACTTGTTGTCCAGAATATACTGACCTCCGGGGCAATGTAGTCTGGTGTTCCACAGAAAGTCTTGGTAGTTCTCTCACCCGAAATCCCTTCCTTACACATACCAAAATCAGCAATCTTAATGTGTCCATCCTGATCCAAGAGCACATTGTCCAGTTTCAGATCACGGTAGACGATGCTGCGAGAGTGCATGAAGAAAAGCCCGATAGCGATCTCTGCTGCGTAGAACCTGCCAGAGGAAATAACTGTTTAATCAAATTACCAAGATAAAAAGGATCTTGATGGAGAGAGAATATTCAGGTATGTTATGAGTTCAGGTGCTGTAATTGTTTTAAAATGTGTTTGGTCTAAGGTTTGTTCATATATTAAAAAACTTCTATGAACTGGGAAACAATGAATGTAATAACAGAATGCCCTGGCTAAACAGGTAATTTGCTAAAGGAGAAGAATTCTCACATTACGCAAAATATCTAGTGATAAATATCAAAGTAAAGGCTCATCACAATATCTCTACTGATTCAAAAGTTAATCACTGCAGAAGATTTAGATCATTGACCTTCTTGTAACCTTCATCTGTGTTTCATTGACAGTAACTTGATGCTATACACTTCACCCTGGAATGATACATAACTCATAAAAATCTGCATCAATAGAAGACTCGGTTATCTGAACTTTTAACTTGTAACCATTTACTATAACCTTAACCTTTGACACAGACTTTTAACCCTGGTGTTCTGCTCTTTGTCTAGTAATAATGTATTTTCACACGAAATTGAATACAAATATCTGCAATGAAATATTGTACTGTACAAGAATCATATTCAGGTCATTGTTTTGAACTGTGACCTTGATCTTTGACAGATATATATATATATATATATATATATATATATATATATATATATATATATATATACAGTGGTCACTTGGTTAACGAACGCCTCAGTTAACGAAATTTCGGTTAACGAACTGCCTCCCATAAGATTCTTAAATTCGGTTAACGAATTTCTTACGAACCGACCTCAACATGTTTTCGCTTGCACTGGCTGGTCAACCAGCTTTAGTATTAGTCCGCCAATACATTAATCGGTTCTAGGGCTTAAATTCCTTACTATTTTAGTAAATATCAAGAAGTTTATACAATTCAATAATTTTAAAAGTTTAACATTCAATTTTTTAGTCATTTTAACAATTATTGAACATAACTGAAGGTAAAGGGACTAGTTTGATGCGCAGCATCCAGCCTCTTAACACAGCAAACAGGAGTTAGTCTCTCTCTGTTTTCACTGGAGGTAACATCTTGTTTGAGACTCTCTTCAACTAAATGCTTTTTTTCTGTGTTTCCAAGCAAATTATTGGTCATTTTGAAATATATTTTACATATTGACAATATATAATGCAGGGCAGTGTTGATTTAAAGAAAATAATCTTGAAATACACCAAGAGAACTAAAATTTTATGGGTGAAATGGTGCCATGGGGTGACTTCTCTTCCACCCCAATGCCTTCTCTTCTTCCTTCTCCTCCACCCCTATTCAAATTCCCATCATCATCATCATCATCATCATCATCCAGGAGCCTTCTACATACACACCTCAAAGTAAGTGAACTTTTCTACCAGTTTTGTTGAATTTAGGAAATTTTCGGTGAGCTGGAACCAATTACCCAAAAACCCATTGAAACAATGGTTTCGGTTAACGAATTTTTCGGTTAACGAACAACCTGCTGGAACGGATTATGTTCGTTAACCGAGGGACCACTGTGTATATATATATATATATATATATATATATATATATATATATATATATATATATATATATATATATATATATATATATATATATATACGGGTATATATGTATACAGTATAGATATATATATATTTTTTTTTTTTCCTCTCTCTCTCCCCAAAGACGTTCATATGAACATAAGAACATAAGAATGGAGGAAACTGCAGCAGGCCTATTGGTCCATACTGGGCCATTTACACCCAACCCCTATCACTCATATATCCATCCAACTTATGTTTGGAGCTATCCAGCATATTCAAGTTAATGATGATGTTTGGTAACTTGTTCCATTCATCCACTACTCTATTTCCAAACCAATGTTTACCTATTTTGCGCCTAAATCTAAATTTGTCTACCGGTAATTTAAAACCATTGTTACGAGTTCGCTCCTGGTTGGATAGTTTGAGTACCTTTGTAATATCCCCTTTGTTCAGCCCTGACTTCCATTTATACACCTCTATCATATCGCCACTCACTCTATGTCTCTCGAGGGAGTGCAAATTAAGATGCTTTAACCTGTCTCTGTACTCAAGGTTCCTAATACCGGGATTAGTCTTGTCATTCTCCTCTGAATTTTTTCTAGGGATTCTATATCCATTATGTCATACGATGACCAGAATTGAACTGCATAATCCAAGTGAGGTCTCACAAGTGCAAGATATAGTTTTAGGATGACCTCTCTAGTCTTGTAACTAACATTCCTTTGTATGAACCCAAGTACATTATCAGCCTTGTTTCGAGCAAATACTCATTGTTTACTTGGCTTAAGGTTCCTACTTATTACTCCTAAATCTTTCTCACATTCGGATTTCTCTATAACATCGTTGTTCATCTGATGTCTGGTTTCTCTATTTACATCTCTTAGACTAAATACCTTACATTTGTCCACATTGAATTTCATCTGCCATTTTTCAGACCATTCAAAAAATTTGTTTAGATCTTCCTGTAATTTTGCGGAGTCCTCGTCAGATTTAATTACACGCCCTATTTTAGTGTCATCAGCAAATTTACTATGTTGCTGTTTATGCCAATATCTATGTCGTTTATGTATATAATAAATAATATTGTTTCAAGCACTGAGCCTCGAGGTACTCCACTAGTGAAGTTGCTCCAATCAGATTTAGTGCCGTTAATGCTCACTCGCGGTTTCCTGTTTCCTCCTAGCTTATGAAAAACCCGAACGGATACATACCGGTATGTTAAAATGTTCATATGCCAATGGTGTATGAAAACCCTGAGAGTAAAGGAATAACTTCTGTAACACACATTTCAGGATGGATGGACAGAAAAAAAAATGTAAATACTGTGCACACTGTTCAGTTGTGCTAAATAGTAGGTTAAACCCATGGAATCTTCCTTTTCTTGTATATATTCCAGTCCAGCCTTTAGAGTTTAAGGCAAGTGAACCACCAACTACCAAGGGTGATCAAGAAGTGGTTAGGGCATGCTACACTGCACAGTTATATTCGTACAGGGCTGATCACTTGCCTTGTAGCACTTATAATGACACATTTGAAAAACTCCCACATACATACAGTACACAGAAAATCACTGTTGGCTGGTCAGTCAGGAAAGGTGGGCAATGGGCTGACAAATATAGACAAAAACTGTGATAAAATGGATATACTGCACTTTACTGTGCACGTATTTGAAGAGTGTGAGATACAAACTCTCAAAGGGAAGAAAGAACTTAGATAAAATATTACAGACTCTGAAGAGCTCAGATATAATTGGAAGATAAGTAAGGTGAAAAACTCGCTGGATAGAAAACCCTGAACTTCAGGAAAAAAACATATTGATAATAGAAGAAAAATCTATACTGTACTGTATATACAATACACATAAACTTATGAAGGGAGAACAGTAGAAATTCATAATACAGTAAATGAGAAGTATAAATCTGAAAGGGATAAAGGCTGTACACTGTGAGGTATACGGAGGATGGATACATACACAGCAACAGGCTCCTTGAACTTGCCACACTGTTGGATCTGGAACATGAGATCACCGCCATTCACGTACTCCATCACAAAGTATAACCGGTCCTGTAACACAACAAATACTTCAGGTTCATTATATCAAACTGAGTAACTATGGCAAATTATGTCTGAAACATGAAGAATATTTTTACATTTCATTAGAACAATTATAAATATACAATAGAGAAATTTTTATACAGTACAGTACATAATGGATATTCAAACTTATGGTCTAAAGTATAGGGTAGACAAACTCTTCTTCATTAAAGTTGTTAACAAGGAACATTAATACAAGTTAATGTATTTAATTACTTTGCCTCTACTCCTCTTATAAAACCAATATATTGTATAGTGTAGCAGAGAGAATAATTAATCATTCCTCTTATAAAACCAATATATTGTATAGTGTAGCAGAGAGAATAATAAATCATGACAAAAAACATACAATAAAAATATTGTTTTACACAAAAACAAGAAGACAAGAAATGTTTAAAGCATGAAATAAAAATACCTCCTCTCAATAATATTACTTACCAATATCTAAACCAGATTCTCAGTTAATCTCCATAATATACTGTAGTTTATCAGCATTGTTTAAAACGACCTTTTGCCAAGGAGTTGACACATGACCTACCATAGTCTGCAGGGGTGAATCAAAGGGGGGAGGGGGGTTCGTAGGGGTCTGGACCCCCTTTTCATCAGAAAATTCCAATACTTATCCAGGGGGTCTTAGGGGTCTGGACACCCCCTTTTCATCAAAAAGTTCCAATACTTTTTCCTTTAATGCAGTATTGTACTCAGGCATTTCTGTATAGTAAAAAGTAATTACTATTGACTTCAGAATATCTCCTATTATCAAGTGCACATGGCTTTAAAATTGCCTCAAAATGCCCATGATATTGGTCAGATTTCAAATAAGTATCTGGGGGCTTACAGCACCCCCCCAGCTGGGTAGGCTTGCTGTGCTCGCCATGTTTCCCCCACCCACAACTTCTTGGACCCCCCCTTTTGATATTCGTGGATCCATCCTTGGTCTGGAAACAGGAATGGGGCTGGACAAAATGACCTACCATAGTCTGGAAACAGGAGTGGAGCTGGACAAGGAAGGGAGGCTTGTTGGCCAGGGCAAGTACTCTCTTCTCTATCATGGTACATTCTACGTCATCGTCCTGGATGATGATGTCCTTCTTCAAGATCTTAATGGCATAGAGATCATCCGTTCCCTGATCAAGAGAATAAGAATATGTTATTTGAAGAATTTTACATTTTCTTCACATGATGGTGCAAGTGGATCCCATAGACATGACTGTCCCATTAAGGACAGGTGGATACAGCACACTGTATACTAAGCCTTCGGTGCACAAGGAGGCAGCATGGCTAGTACTGCTCTCGGCTGCCTTCATTTCACCACATTGTAACCTTAGGTGCTTATTTACAGCTTACCTGATCACTAAATCAGAATATTAAAGAGTAACCACAATTAACCAAAGCCCCACTACAGTAACACTAAAGATAAAACAGAAGAAAATCACTAAGGAAGACAATAAGAAGAGAACCGCCACTTCATGGAGCAACACACACCCAGGTATAAAAGGCACAATTAGGAAAGTCACGCGATAATTTCTGAAAAATAAAATTTAGGGGCTTTTTCTATGAAGTACAACCTGAGTCATAACTCAGACAAAAATGATGAATACAAACTGGTCTGCCCACGCTTGACGGTGATCATCTCTTCCATGTTTGGTGCTGATGAGTAAAGCCAATGGATGCTCCTCAAACACAAGAATTACCCACTGTGATCATGATGAATACCTCTTAAGTCAGCTGTAGCTCAACACTCAGCTTTAGCTCAACACTCAGCTTTAGCTCAACACTCAGCTGTAGCTCAACACTCAGTTGTAGCCCAACAGTCATGCAGATACGGTCAGTGATGTCATGAGCCATCTCCAGTTCAGGTTGGAGATATGTACAGCACAGCACCACTTCATTCCCTCTCTTAATCATCTAACCTAAACTTGGTTAATTTAAGTTAGCTTATATTGGCCTAAGTTATCTCAAACTAGTTCCTGCTGCTCTTCCCTTGCACAGTTCTCCCTATTAGTCGCCTTACTAGTTCCTGCCACTCTTCCTTTGCACAGTTCTCCCTATTAGCCGCCTCACTAGTTCCTGCCACCCTTCCCTAGCACAGTTCCTATTAGCCGCCTAACTAGTTCCTGCCACTCTTCCCTTGCACAGTTCTCACCTATTAGCTGCCTCACTAGTTCCTGCCATTGTTCCCTTGCACAGTTCCTCCTATTAGCCGCCTCACTAGTTCCTGCCATTCTTCCCTTGCACAGTTCTCCCTATTAGCCGCCTCACTAGTTCCTGCCACTCTTCCCTTGCACAGTTCTCCCTATTAGTCGCCTCATTAGTTCCTGCCACTCTTCCCTTGCACAGTTCTCCCTATTAGCTGCCTCACTAGTTCCTGTCACTCTTCCCTTGCACAGTTCTCCCTATTAGCTGCCTCACTAGTTCCTGCCACTCTTCCCTTGCACAGTTCTCCCTATTAGCTGCCTCACTAGTTCCTGTCACTCTTCCCTTGCACAGTTCTCCCTATCAGCTGCTTCACTAGTTCCTGCCACTCTTCCTTTGCACAGTTCTCCCTATTAGCCGCCTCACTAGTTCCTGCCACCCTTCCCTTGCACAGTTCCTATTAGCCGCCTAACTAGTTCCTGCCACTCTTCCCTTGCACAGTTCTCACCTATTAGCTGCCTCACTAGTTCCTGCCATTGTTCCCTTGCACAGTTCCTCCTATTAGCCGCCTCACTAGTTCCTGCCATTCTTCCCTTGCACAGTTCTCCCTATTAGCCGCCTCACTAGTTCCTGCCACTCTTCCCTTGTACAACTTCTCTCTATTAGTCGCCTCACTAGTTCCTGCCACTCTTCCTTTGCACAGTTCTCCCTATTAGCCGCCTTACTAGTTCCTGCCACTCTTCCCTTGCACAGTTCCTCCTATTAGCTGCCTCACTAGTTCCTGCCACTCTTCCTTTGCACAGTTCTCCCTATTAGTCGCCTCACTAGTTCCTGCCACTCTTCCTTTGCACAGTTCTCCCTATTAGTCGCCTCACTAGTTCCTGCCACTCTTCCCTTGCACAGTTTTCCCTATTAGTCGCCTCACTAGTTCCTGCCACTCTTCTCTTGCACAGTTCTCCCTATTAGCTGCCTCACTAGTTCCTGTCACTCTTCCCTTGCACAGTTCTCTCTATTAGCCGCTTCACTAGTTCCTGCCACTCTTCCCTTGCACAGTTCTCCCTATTAGCCGCCTCACTAGTTCCTGCCACCCTTCCCTTGCACAGTTCTCCCTATTTGCCGCCTAACTAGTTTCTGCCACTCTTCCCTTGCACAGTCTCACCTATTAGCTGCCTCACTAGTTCCTGCCATTGTTCCCTTGCACAGTTCCTCCTATTAGCCGCCTCACTAGTTCCTGCCACTCTTCCCTTGCACAGTTCTCCCTATTAGCCGCCTCACTAGTTCCTGCCATTCTTCCCTTGCACAGTTCCTCCTATTAGCCGCCTCACTAGTTCCTGCCATTCTTCCCTTGCACAGTTCTCCCTATTAGCCGCCTCACTAGTTCCTGCCATTCTTCCCTTGCACAGTTCTCCCTATTAGCCGCCTCACTTCATTCTCTGAAGTATCTGTACCCATTAATCCACCCCCTTTAAAAATATTGAGAGGTGTAAAGAAAACTAATAGGCTGATAAATGCTATAAAATAAATTGTTAAATGTTTGGATTATTTTTTTCTCTCTATCGCAAAACTACTAGGGCACTTGACTGCTCCTGGGCCACTCTCCTGATGGAATTGGAAACTGTCAGAAGAACTTAGCATCAGCGGTCCCTGGATGAGGGTATACAGGCCTGAACCGTCTCTGAGATCATCAAAAGAATCATTGGTAAGGATAAGTAAAAGCAGCCGACGGGGTTATCTAAGAGCCTTCGTTGAGAGAGAGAGAGAGAGAGAGAGAGTGTGTGTGTCTACCCATAAAGAATTAAGAGCATTAAATAAAACTGAGTGAAATAAGAAGTGAGAGAGCAGTAGTTAGACCCACAGCTTGAAGAGAGAGAACAAGAGGATTGGAGAGAGCGAGGGAGGGAGGGAGAGTGGGTATTGCTGGGTTAAAGTGGATGGGGTGTTCACTAGCTTGCCTCTCTCTATCCTATCTCCCATCACACACTCAAATGCCCCAAATTCTACCTATGACCTAAACATTATTATATACAGTATACAATGGGTACAATAATTCTTACTGCTAATAATAATTCATATATAATACACACAGAATTATAGGGAATGTAATGTACCTCAGAATATATCAGCGTGGTGGTTCGTAATACCCAGGGCAGACTGTGGGGAGTAAGATAGCGGCGGTCTGATGATATGCCCAGCTGAATTAATTAATCCAGAATTTACTCTCACCAAGTCTCACATTCTCAAAGGTTCGTATGTTAAATTCATCCTGTATCTAGAGATGTGACAGCATTTATAACTGCACGGCTAGCATAAGTTATGGGATTTATATGAATTTTCCGAGATAGGTGGTGGTGGTGGTGGTAGTAGTAGTAGTAGTAGTAGTAGTGAAGGCAACAAGCCTCCAGAAGCTGATTTTACACCGAGTGGCAGGAGGATCAAGCGGTAGAACACGATTTCAGAGAGCAGCTCGACGATGGGCTGATAAACAACCCAACAACAAACAACCTAAATCCGAGTGCCGAATGGGGTATCCTCGACACTGTCATGACAAAAACCTGCAGCGAGACCCTCGGCCAGATTGAAAGAAAACACTAGGATTGGTTTGATGAAAATAACCTGGAAATCGCCATACTCATCAATGTTAAACGTGCTGCCTTCACTGACTGGCAGAACAACCCTCAGTCTCAGACCAAAGCTGATACCTTCCGCCAGAAGAAAGAGGCGGCCCAGTGCAGACTTTGTGATCAAGGGACGAATGGCGAAATAAAAAAGTGTGTAAAACGGAAAAATTTGTGGATCAATAAAAGATGAGAGAGAGAGAGAGAGAGAGAGAGAGAGAGAGAGAGAGAGAGAGAGAGAGAGAGAGAGAGAGAGAGAGACCCTCCACCTGGAAGTGAGGTAACATGTCCAAGTCAATTACCTTCTCTAAGTCAGGTAATTGGTCTGTGCAGATGGGGCTGAGGCCCTCTATCCCTCCCTCCCCTAGTAGGCGAGACGCCTTCGTTACTCCCACAACAGACAGACAGACAGACAGGCGGTGTTGGTTGGTTAGTACACAGATTGTTGACTGATCTCTTCATACACACTTACATCATTATTGCCTATAAATAACTTTTTATCTTTATGTACCATTTTGTTTTGTTTATCTAATATATACCAACAACTAATGGAATATAAATCACTTCATAACTACAGTATACTAGTTGTACTGTACACCTAACCTAACCTAACCCAACTCACGCTAACCTAACTCAAGCTAACCTTACGTAACCTAACCTAACCAAACCCAAGCTAACCTAACTCACGCTAACCAAACTCAAGCTAACCTTACGTAACCTAACCTAACCAAACCCAAGCTAACCTAACTCACGCTAACCTAACCCAAGCTAACCTTACGTAACCAAACCTACCCTAACCTGGCCTTAATGGGGCTGAACTTAACCTAACTATGTGGATAGAGGCTCAGTCCTTATGGGTATTAAGATGTAATTAGGAGGAAGAGAGAGAGAGAGAGAGAGAGAGAGAGAGAGAGAGAGAGAGAGAGAGAGAGAGAGAGAGAGAGATCTTTCATTAATCCAACTCCTGCCTGTAAACAGAGGTTGGGTGATAATGTTTTTGTGAGAGACGGTAGTACTAAGTAGTAGTGATGATGGTGATAATGATGGCGGTAGTGGTAGTGGTGGTGATAATGCTGGTGGAAGTGGTAATAGTGGTGGTAATGGTGGTGGTGGTGATAATGATGGCGGTAGTGGAAATGGTGGTGGACGTGGTAATGTTAGTGGTGGTGGAGGCGGCGACGGGCACACAGCATCATCAACTCCCGTGTGTTGTGACAGTCAGTCGTGCAAGATTGAACGGTGGCAAGAAACTTGATTTACGCCGTTAACCCCTCCCCCCCCACCCCATACATACATACACGCATTTTTAAGCATTTCCCTGCAATCACTGCTATATTCTTGAGACTCAGGCTTTATGCTGGAGATGAGTGGTGGGGATGATTGATGGAGATGAGTGGTGGGGATGATTGATGGAGATGAGTGGTGGGGATGATTGATGGAGATGAGTGGTGGGGATGATTGATGGAGATGAGTGGTGGGGATGATTGATGGAGATGAGTGTTGGAGGTAAGTGATGGAGATGAATGATGGAGTAAGTTGTACCAGCAATAACCTTGTTCCAACAACATGATCATTACCCACTCAAACCACTGGAAGCCCAAGAGTTTTAAAACTGTACCAAGATTGTACCAAAATCAGAAGTTTTAATCAGTTCACTAAAAAAAAAACACGAAGAAAAGAGATTATTTAATACAAAACAAACAAAAACATGCAGTTTACTCCTTTCATAAAGTCAACTGTTCACACGATCCTTTATGAAAAAAGTGACCAAAGTTTTAATTATGCCAGGTGAAAGATCTAAAATGAACTTTTACCTGAAGAAGAAAGAATGATTTTTAAAACAAAAGAAAGAAAGATAAAAAAGAAAAACAGAAGAAAGAAAACAGAGAAAGAAAAGATCGAAAAAAGAAAGAAAAAACAAAGAATAGAAGACAACCCCCATAACACAGGGAAAGAAAGAAAGAAAGAAAGAAAGAAAGACCCCATAAAACAGGGAACCAGCAGCAAAACGAGAGAAAGTAATGAAGGTGACACACACACACACACACACACACACACACAAAATAAAAATAAAAACGTGAGAGATTTAGAAGAAGGCACACGAGGAGATTGGAGGCCATCTTGACAAAAGCCAGACCTGGACGGACACACCCGGCCACACCCTAACACACACACCCGGCCACACCATGCACAACTGGACGGCTCCCACACTGTATGACCTTCTTCCACTCAACACCGCTAACTTCTGTGTATCACATTTAAGAAGTATAATTAACACCTGCCAAACACTTGTCAACTTTAAAACACCTGTCAAATACCTATAAATTTTAAAACACCTGCCAAACATCTGTCAACTTTAAAACATCTGCCAAACATCTGTCAACTTTAAAACACCTGCCAAACACGTCAACTTTAAAACAGCTACCAAACACCTGTCTACTTTAAAACACCTACAAAACACCTGTCAACTTTAAAAGACCTGCCAAACACCTGTCCATCTTCCTTAATGTCAATATCTGCCTCACCTCCGCTGATGCTCGGGGGAGGGGGGGGGCAGGGGGGGGGTCAAGGCTTCTGGGAACGCTGTCAGGTTTGGGATTGTAGTCATGCTTGCAATCGCTTTCCTGTTTGCAATCGTTGACATGCTTGGAATCGCAGTCAAGTTTGGAAGCACTGTCCTGTCTGGAATCGTGGGTTGCTCTATGTCATGTTTGGAATAGTTGTCGTGGTTTTAAAATTGTAGTTGGGATGGCGTTAGGTTTGTGAACGTCGCTATATATATGTAGAGGAAATGCACAATGAAGACCTTTTCAGACCGAGAACTAATTGGATATTGGAGTTTCACATTACAACAGTTGTTTGGTTGTTGTTTTTAGGAGCTACAACCATCAAGGTTTTCAAGCACCGTCCACCACAACTAGAGTCTACCACCATCCACCAACTAGAGTGTAGATAACAACTTTTACATCCCCTCCATCGATGATCTCACAGTTGCTAATCAGTGGTGGTGGAGAGGGTCACACACTGTCCCCCGCCGGTACATAATGTGCTGGGTCTTACTGCAGATGGATGCTGAAGTGTAGAACCGGTCGATGGTGTTGGTGGGCCAAGACGACGGTGGTAGCCAAGGAACACAGCGGCCAAGTGACTCAGAGGCCAAGCGACACAGTGGACATATGATACGGTGGCCAAGTGACACAGTGGCCATATGACACAGCGGCCAAGTGACACGGAGGCCAAGTGATACGGCGGCCAAGTGACACAGTGGCCAAGATGTTGACAGTGTAGCCAGATCCATCAGAGGAGGAAGTCGTCAACAGAGGGTAAAGGTTGGTGGTGATATTAGCTGGTATATATATACCTGTATATATATATATAAATATATATATATATATATATATATATATATATATATATATATATATATATATATATATATATATATAACACACATACGTACATATTCTTACCTTAGAGTAGTCCATTAATTATTCTAATACCACCTCAATAATTTAACTACAATGATATTTACGTTTTAAACTACACAACTGTTGATACAGCTGCTGAAAAAGGCAATCCAGGTTACAGAATATTAATAGTTTAAATTACAATTAAAACTCATGTCATGATTCAGCGCGCGCGCGCACATACATACATACACACACAAATACACATTACCTTATTTTTGTCCGGTAATTTCTCTAAAACAACAATGATAGTTAATGTTGTTAAACAAAGTAATAATTCCCATAGCTCCATAAATAAAGAAAAAAAATAAGAAAACAGTCAAAATTTGCAACGAAAATGAAGTCAAACACGAACCGACAGACAATTATATACTAATTATGCTGTGAGTATTGCAACTTCAATTCGTGCATTTTTCCCCCACTCACTGTTACCGTCCTTTCATAAAGCTGGAAATAGCAACGGCGCAACAACCTGCTTCAACAGCCAACACTTTTAATTAAATATTCATGCAATTAATTTTTTTTCTCGAAATTTCATATAAGCTGCACTCCGACTCACTAATGAATTTTTCATTTTCATCTGAAATGGTGTGTGTGTGTGTGTGTGTGTGTGTGTGTGTGACACCCATACGTGACATCTTTGTGAGAGTGTGCACGAAGAACCACACGCACACACAAACAAAAATACACACACACACACAAAAGTTACCCAGCAACATCATACTCACACGGGTAAGTAACTCACCTGACACTAACCCCCACCCACACACAGGTAAAATGACTCACCTTACGTTCAGCCAACAGCACCTTGCCGAACGATCCCTTGCCAAGTACCATGAGGTAGTTGAAGTCGGTGGCGCGGATAATGTCGCGCTTGTTCATGTTGTGAGGGATGTGGTTATCGGTCGTGGATGGCGTCTTCTTGGTGATCGATGTCTTCTGTACACAACAAACCACACGTTATAACTATCATCATGTTAATGTGTCGTAGTTATCATTCAAGTAATGCATAATGATCCTAGTATCATCCTAGTAACATATAATGCCTAGATTTGATATAATTCCTTTAGTATCATCCTAGTAATATATAATGCTTAGGTGTGATATAATGACTCTACTCTCATCATGTCAATGTGTCGTACTTATCATCCTTGTTGTATATAATGCTCTTACTATCACCCTAACAATGTATAATGCTTAGGTGTGATATAATGACTCTACTCTCATCATGTCAATGTGTCGTATTTATCATCCTATTAGTATATAATGCTCTTACTATCACCCTAACAATGTATAATGCTTAGGTGTGATATGACCAGTAACATCCTAGAAGTTTATTAGGCTCAAGAATGATAAATCTCCTTATTATCAGTCTACAGGAGTATTTAGGGCTCAGCAGTGTGAATAATGGTGGTTGTGGTGAATAATGGTAGTTGTGGTGAATAATGGTGGTTGTGGTGAATAATGGTGGTTGTGGTGAATAATAATGATAATAACTAAGTACTGGTTCATGAGACGGTTGCTTTGGTGATTATCTGATGTTACGTATGGTTGCTATGGTGACATCTAACAGTGGTTAATGGTGATAGGAGATAGTGTTCAACGACTAGGTAACAATGGTGATATTCCTAATGACTGACTGAAGAACAAGGTAATCGAGCAATAGTAACTACATAATAAACATAACATATAATTAACGCTGATTGGGTTATTATCAGCCAATGCATACACAGTAAAGATCCTTATTATCCAATGAATAAACAGTAATTGAAACATCCTTAGAGGGAGGGGTGGGGGAGGGGGGGGGTCGAAATCAACATAAGCACAGTCCATCGTGGGTTTTTTTTATGAATGGGAGGGAGCAGTAGTAAGGTGGGGGGCGGAGGGGTATATATCGTAGTGAACACAGCTGATTGGTGAAGCACAATGACGACACTATGCGTAAACATTACTACGTGACTGTCAATTGTGAATGGGCAAATGGAGAGGGGTGGTGGCGGTGGTGTTGAGGGGGGGGGGGGGCGGCGGTTTTCATAATGACATTTATTTATATATATATTTATGTATACATATCTAAATAATGATTGAAGAGAGAGGAAGAAAATATATTTACGTAAGGGATTAGTAGATGGTGGTGAGAAAGAGAGATAGAAGGGAGAGAGAAAGGGGGTTATGGGAGAGAGTGGAGACTGAGTGCAGGTTGAGAAGATTGGAGAGAGATAAGAGAGAGAGAGAAAGAGAGAGAGAGAGAGAGAGAGAGAGAGAGAGAGAGAGAGAGAGAGAGATAACAATGCTACACATCAGTAGGACACACTGAGACAACACATCAATGGCTGTGTGTAGGAGCCAGGTGCAGTTCAGAAGTAATATACACATAGATACACCTAACTTACCTGGCAGTACACAGGGTTTGTGCTCACTGGTAAACAACTAAATATATATATACAGCATATAATGTATATGTAAGTTTAGTTTACTCTGTCTAACATTTAGGGAGACATCTGCAGGCAAAGTCTTATAAAATGGAGGAACTCTTTGGAAACTGGAGGCAGATCCCGGCCTAATTATTAGGCTTGTGGGAAGCCATAATTGGTGAAGTAATTAAGGTATGCTAATGCCGCTGAATCCCTGCCGTGGTATGAGGAATGTGACCCGGGTGGCGGCCGGCAGCATATGGATGCCGCCCTTGTAACATGCTGCTCTCTTTCTCTCTCTCCCTCACACACTGGTTAATTAAACATCGCCTCAAGGCCTCTGGCGGCAGAAGGATTCTTTCAGATTGGACAACGCCCCAACACTATCGTTAACGACCGCCTCAACTTCTCTTTTCAAACCTAATTTACGTGCTAAAAGCAACTACACAGACCCAGTACATCTTGTGTTTTTATTCGTTTTTTTTAAAGGAAAGTAATTTACTATCAAGTAGATGATCAATACCCAGGAAATTTACTCCATTTATTTATTAAGTCATATTGAAGACACAGAACGCGCCATCATTTACCAGAGGGACGAGTAAGTAAATCTTGGCGGGATAAGAGCGTAGACTTATACACGCGTTGACTCCCTCGCTCAGCACTGGCAGGCGAGTCACTGTGCACACACAGGCGGGACATCGAGGAGCTCACACGCTTCTTATGGCGGCTCTGAGCGATAACACTGTACTTCAAATCTTTCCAGCAAGGCTCTGACAATAAGGTTCTGCAAGAGATGGGAGGCGACACAGCGAAAGTAATTCCCAAATATGGAGAAACTGGTTAAATGTATCAAGTCGCTGACGTGGTGACACTATGTAACACAGCAACCATTACACATTCTACGGGTTGTGAGGGACACCACGAGACATAGATCTTCTCTGACTAATTGACGACATATCACGACGTATCGAGAAATATATTAGTAATCAGAGAACAAGAGCATTAAATCCTCAGAAATTTAAGCCTCAGCATTTGATGAATAAGGGATTCGTAAGTCGAGAATTTACGTATAAAGATATAATTATCATGAAGATGTGTGGGTATTAGTCGGTGATACATGAAGAATTAGTACAATATGTTGTCAATAAACAGGGCTACAATATATTGGTGAGAATTTATACAATAGATTCAGCAGAATAAGTACAAATAATAACATATAAAATTACTGCTATATATGATGGAACACTAATACAATAAGCGAGGCAGAATTTACTCGTATAGTACAGTTTGACAATAATTATATGCGGAGTATAGTATTAACTCCCTATATTATCTGGAATTTGAGCATTTAAATTAAGTAACTCTTCACGATATAACACAAGTATGTTTAGTAAGTTACGAGACGACTGATAATATATATTAAGACACTATAGGCGAGGCATAAGTACCGTGTGGATTAGTTTATCACAACACAGCGGCGTATAACAGTCACAACCAACCCTGGATGTTCGTAGCCATGTTGAGGATTCAGGTAAATTGTGTTAGTTAATTGTGGGGTGTTAGGTTCTGAGACTCCTAATTAATAATAATAAATTAATTAATTATCTAACTCCGACCTTCAACATCGGCTGATCTAATTAATCCTTATCTAACCTAGACCTAACCTAAGTAATTTTCACCTATCCTAACCTAACCTACACCTAATCTAAGTAATTTTCACCTAACCTAACCTAAACTATCTAATCTTCAACTAACATGACTTAACTAATCTTCACCTATCAAACACCAAACTTAACCTCATTTAACGTAACTAATCTTGAACTTACGTAACCTACAGCTAACCTAATTAATCTTTACCTAACTTACACCAAACCTAACTTAACGTTTACCTATTCTACATAAAAAATAACCCAAATTAATCGTTATCTAACTTAATCCTAACCTAAGTTAATAGTACAGGTATATGCAACTAACCTGACCTAACTTACACTTCGCCTAAGTTACCCCAAATCTTACTTAATATTTATAATCCCACCCCAAACCTAACCTAACTTACCATAAATCTTACCCAACTAACCTCCAACCTAACTTAATTCTCACCAAATTTATTACCCCTAACTTAACATACCCGTAACTTAATCTTACCTATAACCTAACTTAATCCTAAAGTACTCATAACACAACCTGGCCATATATTCCACCACAAGGTACAGCAGGATGAGGCGGCGCACTACAGACACGGTGTGGCAGGAGGTGAGGAGTGTTACCATGGTCATAGGGGACGCCAAGTAGCCAGTGGTCGCTCTACCCTCCCTCCACACATTGACAGCCCTGAGTGGAAATGTCAGTTTTTGCTCACGGTTCATTAATGACGTTAACGACAGTCATATTAAAATACTCTGATTATGAATACGCGCTTGTGTGTTGGCTTGTTTGCTCTGAGAACAAGCTCTTTAACGTTGGAAAGATGTAAAGCATTTTTGGATTCAGGTTAAACTTGTTACAATGACTGTTTTTGTTGAGTCCATCCCTGCTATACAGCTAACGATTGTTACGCTAAACAATCCATTATTAACTGTCAGTATGTATTTTATCCATTTTCTTAAACACACTAATTCATACTAAAAAGACAAGGGAATTTTTCAAATCCAATTCAATACATGCCTCGTCCCTCCGGAGCGCGGGGTACAGGTGAAATTATGAGAATCTATTTTAGTCTTTTAGTTCATTACGTTTCCCCGGAGTAAAGGTCAAAAGCGCAACACACATGACAGGGTACGAAGAAAATTAATATTTTTAATCTGGGTGTGTAGGATGGTGGGTGAGCGGTGCGGAAGTATAGCACGTACAATACACACTAATGATGTTGACTTTTGGAGAGAGAGTTTAGGAGAGGTGCACCGTAGGGCTTGAGGAGACTGAGAAAAACAGTATTGGGGGTGAGACACAGAGGCATGCACCTTCCATCTTTCTCAGTAGTCAAGAGGGCAAGAGGGAGCGTCATTCTCAGTGCTCAGTGTTGGGGAAACATATGTGCATCATGACAAACCATGTGGGGCCGTCGTGGTGGGGGGCGGCCGCGATGGGGGGGACCCGATATATCGATGGCCGGTATGGGGTGGCCGTCATACGGACAGCCGTAATGGGGAGAGTCGTTATATGCCCGGAATAAGGCAGCCAACATGGGGCCGTCGTTATGAAGAGCAGTAATGGGGCGGCGGCGGTGGTGGAGCAGCAAGGTCGACGTCATGGATGGTGGTAATGGTGGAAGTGGTGGTAGTGGTGGTAGTCATGGTGGAGATGGTGTGGTGGTAGTGGTGGAGAACAGACAATAATCCACTATTAACGAAGTGTAGAGGAGAAGGTATCCACATGTGTTATATCACCACCTGTTATGCCACACTCCACCTCTCTATATACTTAACAGTAAGAATAACATTGAGGTGACTATACTATACTATATACTCACAACACTATCAAAACTTAAAACAGAATAACTTATGTCCAAACTTATCATGGGGGCTGACTGGATGGATGAGTCAAGTGTTACAGTGTGTGGTGGTGCCTCAACACACAGGAGGTCCCACCTTGTGTGCTGCTGCTACTAGGAGGAAGGTGAGCACCCCGCACTATCTTTACATACCTGGACAGCCGTGAGAGCCGGGGGCACCATAGTCATCACCTCTCACACACACTAACAACCCTGCTTTAAATTTATTATTAAATATATCAATGAACATAAAAAGTGGCATCAATAAACTTTCATTAATACTGTAAGTAACACAAGAATAATATATTTGATTTTTTTGACAGACTTTCCTCTTTTATTGGTGCTTTGTGAACCTTACAATTTCTCGCTGAAAACAAAATTTTTATGGAATGGATCAAAGACACTGTGGAACAAAGACAGCCTAACAATTGACCTGTCCAATAAGCTCCGCCCTCCCGTGGTTTCCTTAGTAACCATTACATATAACTGCAGCAGGTTGGCTACTGGCTCTTAACTGAATATGCTGCCACACTGCCCAAATTCAAAGCCTTTTTTTTATAATTTCAAACACGATGATAAATTTTCCATCAAAAACTATAGTTTCGACTCACAACTGATAAATATTAAACACGAAAATAAAATAAAAATGGCGGGGAATCTGTAGGTGTTGCGGCGCGAGTCACTTAGGAACCAGCAACAATCAAGTGGGTGAAGCTGCGTGATAGGTCAATTACCAACACTCCTCAGGAAAAACAAACCCAAACAATTACTAAAACAAGAACCACAACCACCAGTCAGTATAGAACCACAACCACCAGTCAGTATAGAAGAACCACTAGACACACACAGGAACCAGTAGACAGGATCTACCAGTAGTAGGGTCTCTAGTTGTCTGTCTGGCTGGGTGTCTGTCTGTCTGTCTGTCTAGCTGGGGGAGGGATATGCTTGTGGCTGTCTTCTCCGGAGCACCACACAAACATACCATCAACAACCATATATAAGCAAAGGAAAGGAAAGGAAAACAAAACAAAACAAAACACACACACACACACACACACACACACACTGGCGCCACTACTAAACCACAACACATTATCCAGTTTCTTATATACGGGGTCATACTGGTCACAACTAGGATGGCCATTAGTGATATGAATGTGTGTCTGACTCATCCCATATATTGTGGGCCATCCGATATATCGTGGGCCATCCGATATATTGTGGGTCATCCGATATATTGTGGGTCATCCGATACATTGTGGACCATCCGATATATTGTGGACCATCCGATATATCGTGGGCCATCCGATATATTGTGGGTCATCCGATATATCGTGGGCCATCCGATATATCGTGGGCCATCCGATATATTGTGGGTCATCCGATATATTGTGGGTCATCCGATATATTGTGGACCATCCGATATATCGTGGACCATCCGATATACTGTGGGCCATCCGATATATTCCGGTGACGTGTGGAAGCTAGTGTCAAGGGGAGGAGAAGGCCTTACTGGGAGAGGGAGGAGGAGGAGGAGGAGTCCAATACAGTAATAGGTGCGGGAGGTGGTGGAGGAGGAGTCCAATACAGTAATAGGTGCGGGAGGAAGGGCTGACTCGGGTCATCCTTCACGCCACATTATCTCCTTTGTACCTCCCTCACCACTGTCTCCTTCCCTCCGTCCCTCCCTCACTACAGGCAGACAAGAGTACTCCCTCCCTCCCACCTACACTACTGCCTCCCTCCCACCCTCCCACCTACACTACTGCCTCCCTCCCTCCCACCTGCCCTACTGTCACTTTCCTTTCCACACAACCCTCGTCTCTAATGGCACCACACAGGCAGCCTCTCCCTGCACCAACTTAACTCACTCTCCCTTCTAACCAGCACTCTGAGACATCAATCCTTCACTCCTCCTCTTCCTCCCTCTTCTCCTTCCTTCCCCATCCTACTCCTTTTCCTTCACCTCCCTCCCATCAAAGCAGCTGGTAGTTGAGTATGGTAATGTCGAGAAGTTGACATGGCTTGGCACACTCTCTCTCTCTCTCTCTCTCTCTCTCTCTCTCTCTCTCTCTCTCTCGCTCGTATAAACACTCTAAACACTATCTCACTCACGCTCATTCACACACACACACACACACACACACACACACACACACACACACACACGTAATTACTGTCCCGTCTGTCTCTCGGCCCAGAACTCAGCCTCGGGCAATCATCACTTAAGCCATCAATTAAGCGAGTCGGTAATTAACGCCAAAGTCATAAGTGGAAACTACAAGGTGACATTACTTACCTCGAGTCAGATCAGGTCAGGTCAGGTCATTGATATACACAGGTAGGTGACTGATATATACAGGTAGGTCATTGATATATACAGGTAGGTGACTGATATATACAGGTAGGTCACTGATATATACGGGTAGGTCACTGATATATACAGGTAGGTCACTGATATATACAGGTAGGTCACTGATTCTTACCTTGTCCTTAATTATGGGTCAATGTGATTAGCGTTTTATATAACTCGCACCTAAATTAATAAACTTTTGTCATGGTAACAGTTCGTGTAATGATGCAAAACATCCCTTACGCACGTCAAACATCCCTCACATGCGTCAAACATCCACCAGTCAGGAAGGTGAGGTAAGGTGAGCACTGGGCCAAACGAAGGTCCTGGTAGTTTGTTATCATTAAACAAGGTTAGTGTGAGGCTCGTGCTACATGATACACACAATTAGCCTAATGGCTGACACATGTTAACAACTATACAATATATTTATCCACACGTGGTAAAATTGTGTACATTCTCTATTTCTATTTGGTGATACATATGGATTTATTTATATAAACCTATCAAAAGCTGTATGTATTTATCTAAAACTATCAAAATATATAAATTCCATTATCTAAACTCATTCAAAAATATAGATATTTGTAGATTTGAATTCCCATAAACAGATTTATAGTTATGTAATCTATCCTATCTAAAAATATATATAAAATTGAGTAAAAAAATGTCAAATTCTGTTGTTATATTCGACGAAGTGTAGGGTGGAGCGAGTGACGGCTGGGTGAATACACAAGAGTTTACATATTATTATTATTATTTCTTTAATATTTAAGTGAAATAGAAAAACAAAATAGTTAACCCCTAAAAAACCCATTACATTATTAATTTCCAAAGATTAGAAAACTTTTCCCAAACACAATATTATCGTATTATTTCGAGTCTTTTTTACTCTCAAGTACATTTCCTATTTTATTTTTTGTATAAGTTTCTCCTTTGCATTAAAACTATGTTTTTTTATTTCTCTTCTTCCTCCTATTACTCCATTTCTTTTTTCCTCTTCCTCCTCCACCTCTTCCTCCTCCTACTCTACTTCTTTTTTCCTCCTCCTCTTCCTCAACTTCTTTTTTCCTCCTCCTCTTCCACCTCTTCCTCTACTTCTTTTTTTCCTCCTTCTCTTCCACTTCCTCCTCCTCCTCCTCCTACTAATCCACTTAACTCATTTCTCCCTCCTTCTACTTCCCCTTCTTCCTCCTCCTTTCTTCTCAACTTGAAACTCTGCTGACATGAACGAATTAGTGTAAGATGACCCCACACCCCTCCATCCTGACCCCCAACAGATATCCATCCTGACCCCCACACCCCTCCATCCTGACCCCCACACCCTTCCATCCTGACCCCCACACACCCTCCATCCTGACCCCCACACCCCTCCATCCTGACCCCCACACCCCTCCATTCTGACCCCCACACCCCTCCATCCTGACCCCCACACCCCTCCATTCTGACCCCCACACCCTTCCATCCTGACCCCCACACCCCTCCATCCTGATCCCCACACCCCTCCATCCTGACCCCCACACCCTTCCATCCTGACCCCCACACCCTTCCATCCTGACCCCCACACCCTTCCATCCTGATCCCCACACCCCTCCATCCTGACCCCCACACCCTTCCATCCTGATCCCCACACCCCTCCATCCTGACCCCCACACCCTTCCATCCTGACCCGCACACCCTTCCATCCTGACCCCCACACCCCTCCATCCTGACCCCCACACCCCTCCATCCTGACCCCCACACCCCTCCATCCTGACCCCCACACCCTTCCATCCTGACCCCCACACACCCTTCCATCCTGACCCCCACACCCCTCCATCCTCACCCCCCACAGTTATATCACAAGCTGTTAGAATTAATACCACCCCCCCCACACACACACACGACGAGCTAAAGGGTTAAACCAACACCCACCTGAAAAAAAAATGCTAAAAATATATGCCGTAACCTTTTGTTTGCAGGCTGAGCTATAGAGGTGGGGAGGGGGGAGGGGGAAGGGGGGGGGGGGAGGAAGGATGTCGAAAGAGCTCTCCCCGTCCACCCCTTCCCATCACTCAATTCTCATCTCACCCACCCCACACCTACTCGACCTACCCACCCCCACCCTCAACCTACCCACCCCACCCTCAACCTACCCACCCCATCCTCACCCCTATAGAAGTGTTCCCTAGGTAGTATAGAGATAAAACACACACACACACACAACAATATCTCTCTACAACATGGGTAGTTTGTGTTGTTTCACGCAGGGATGTATGATATTTCAGAAAACAAACACACACAAATCCTAACTTTAGCAAATATTTAACCATTAACACAATATATACAAATGTGTCCTTGTTTGAAAAAATAAAACCTATTGAGGGCTTTTACTGACCCATATACACTTAAAACATCAAATCAAAACCAACATGAAAGAAAAATTGCAAGCGGCTGCCTACAATTTTTTTTTTTCATTGTTTTTTTCAGGAACATTGAGGCATTTTTCCCCGGGATGAAAACCGCAGTACGAGAGGGGGGATTTTACGCCGTATTTAAAGGAGAAACACCCAGGTCCTTCGTCCCCTCAAGCGGATCCTGACAGCTTCCTACACAACTATACTTTCTAGATATATGACAGTGATCCACCATATACGACAGTGATCCACCATATATGACAGTGATCCACCATATACGACAGTGATCCACCATATATGACAGTGATCCACCATATACGACAGTGATCCACCATATATGACAGTGACCCAACATATACGACAGTGATCCACCATATATGGCAGTGATCCACCATATACGACAGTGATCCAACAAATACGACAGTGATTCACCATATACGACAGTGATCCACCATATATGAACCACAAACTCACCAAACACCCGAGAGAGGAAAGTCTGTGTTACTATTGACCCAAACACGTCTGATTACTGAACCTCTATTACTCCGTATTAATAGTCTATTGATGCTATTTTTTTGCCCCTCTAGTTCATCATGATACAACTATTGCTTGAGTCCCTTCCTCCTTCGTTCCCTCCCACCCTCCCTCACCGTGAGCCATAAACAAAGCGTCACACTCACCCTAAACTTCTCCTTGAGCACGGAGATGTCGGCACCCTCAGGTGGGCAGGGCACGTTGTAGAACTCTCCCTCGTCCTCCGTCAGGAACTTGAACCAGCCCTCCACGGGGGACTTGATGATCTCGGTGATGCCGAAGGACATGGAGCCCATGAAGTCATTACGGGAAGTACGATCCCAATCCCAGCACTCCACCAGCAGGCGGCGGTCCTTGTCCTCAGGCTTCAACTCGCTGAGGGACACACACACACTCCTCTTAATACTCTATATTAATGCTATCATAACACAGTATGTCAATATAACACAATATAATACACTATAATATATTATTTACTATAATACCTATAAAATTATATTATATAACATAGTACAATGATGCAATACAATATAACTATATAATAATTAATTCTCTATATGATATATATATATATATATATATATATATATATATATATATATATATATATATATATATATATATATAATGAAATATAAATAATAGTAATCCACAAGAACAGCGTGTCGCAGGACATGGATGCTCCGATTTGCACATTGACCGCAAAAAGTGAACAAAATGGAGGTCACAGTGACCTACTTTGGCTCTGATGTTGAAGTACCCAGCAAGCTGCGTGTGTGTGTGAAGGTTCATGATTGTATGGAGAATAGAATTTGAGAACAAGTCGCCCCCTACGTGAGTACGGAGGGACAGGGATAACACTATATATGCCGCTTCCACACTCCGCGGCGGGGCATAAAAATATATAATACAGTATAAATCAAACTAACAGTACAGGGGAACTAGCAATAGACGAGAATAAACAAGGAACCATAAACTGGGTTGTGTCATTAAGTTAAGCCATTACTCTTCAACCATTAAAGTACACTACAGTACAGGATATTACTCAAATAATAATAACAATAACAACAATAAATTGAATAATAATAAATATAATAAGAGTTTTGAAAATAATAACAATAACAATAAAAAATAATACTAATGATAATAATAATAATAATAATAATAATAATAATAATAATAATAATAATAATGACAACAACAATGCTTCATATTTACTAATTATTAAGTTCATATTAAAATGGAAAGGATATGAGAGAACAGCAGGGTGAGAGAACAACAGGGTGAGAGAACAACAGCAGGGTGAGAGAACAACAGCAGGGTGAGAGAACAGCAGTGTGAGAGAACAACAGGGTGAGAGAACAGCAGGGTGAGAGAACAGCAGCAGTGTGAGAGAACAACAGCAGGGTGAGAGAACAACAGCAGGGTGAGAGAACAACAGGAGGGTGAGAGAACAACAGCAGGGTGAGAGAACAGCAGGGTGAGAGAACAGCAGGGTGAGAGAACAACAGCAGGGTGAGAGAACAGCAGCAGTGTGAGAGAACAACAGCAGGGTGAGAGAACAACAGGAGGGTGAGAGAACAACAGCAGGGTGAGAGAACAACAGCAGGGTGAGAGAACAACAGCAGGGTGAGAGAACAACAGGAGGGTGAGAGAACAACAGGAGGGTGAGAGAACAACAGCAGGGTGAGAGAACAACAGCAGGGTGAGAGAACAACAGCAGGGTGAGAGAACAACAGCAGGGTGAGAGAACAGCAGGGTGAGAGAACAACAGCAGGGTGAGAGAACAACAGCAGGGTGAGAGAACAACAGCAGGGTGAGAGAACAACAGGAGGGTGAGAGAACAACAGGAGGGTGAGAGAACAACAGCAGGGTGAGAGAACAACAGCAGGGTGAGAGAACAACAGGAGGGTGAGAGAACAACAGCAGGGTGAGAGAACAACAGCAGGGTGAGAGAACAGCAGGGTGAGAGAACAACAGCAGGGTGAGAGAACAACAGGGTGAGAGAACAGCAGGGTGAGAGAACAACAGGAGGGTGAGAGAACAACAGCAGGGTGAGAGAACAACAGGAGGGTGAGAGAACAACAGCAGGGTGAGAGAGAAAGGAAGAAAGAGTTAGAGAGAGATAGCAGAGAAGAATGGGGGATTAAGAGAGAGACAATGAACAAAGGTGGAGAAGAAACAGAGAGATGGAATATGTTATAACGAGAGACAATGGACACAGTACAATTGGAGACAGTGAGAGATAAGAGACAGTGGGAGATAAGGAACAGTGAGAGATAAGAGACAGTGTATGATAAGAGACAGTGAGAGATAAGGAACAGTGAGAGATAAGAGACAGTGAGAGATAAGGAACAGTGAGAGATAAGATACAGTGAGAGATAAGGAACAGTGAGAGATAAGAGACAGTGTATGATAAGAGACAGTGAGAGATAAGAAACCGTGAGATAAGATACAGTGAGAGATAAGGAACAGTGAGAGATAAGATACAGTGAGAGATAAGGAACAGTGAGAGATAAGGAACAGTGAGAGATAAGAGACAGTGTATGATAAGAGACAGTGAGAGATAAGAGACAGTGAGAGATAAGAGACAGTGAGAGATAAGAGACAGTGGGAGATAAGAGACGGTGAGAGATAAGAGACAATGCGAGATAAGAGACAGTGAGAGACAAGAGACAGTGAGAGACAAGAGACAGTGAGAGATAAGAAACCGTGAGATAAGATACAGTGAGAGATAAGATACAGTGAGAGATTGAAGACAGTGAGAGATAAGAGACAGTGAAGGACAAGAGATAGTGATAGATAAGAGACAATGCGAGATAAGAGACAGTGAGAGACAAGAGACAGTGAGAGACAAGAGACAGTGAGAGATAAGAGACAGTGAGAGATAAGAGACAGTGAGAGATAAGAGACAATGCGAGATAAGAGACAGTGAGAGACAAGAGACAGTGAGAGACAAGAGACAGTGAGAGACAAGAGACAGTGAGAGATAAGAGACAGTGAGAGATAAGAGACAGTGAGAGATAAGAGACAGTGGGAGATAAGAGACGGTGAGAGATAAGAGACAGTGAGAGACAAGAGACAGTGAGAGACAAGAGACAGTGAGAGACAAGAGACAGTGAGAGACAAGAGACAGTGAGAGATAAGAGAGTGAGATAAAAGACATTGGTGGTGGTGGTGTGGTGAGCTGAGGCAGACGAGAGAGACAGTGTAGAGTTCACGTGTTAACATACTGTAGTTAGAGCGGTGAGCGAGAGGTGGTACACATGAATACACACACAAACACGGCACTGTCTTATACATGTACGTGTGCGCGAGCTGACAGTCACGTATACAACCGCACGCACGCACGCACAAACACACACACACACCACGTTAGATTAAGTTTGGTTTGACGGAACTGAGTTAGGTTAATTTAACACTGATTTGGTTTGGGTTAGGTTAGGGATGACACCGTTAACTGAATTATGTTATTAATCTCCCAAAATAATAATAATAATATTAATAAAATAATAATAATAATAATAATAATAATAATAATAATAAAATAATAAACAAGTATGATATAACCACAAAAATTACAATAATAATCTTTATCATTTGTATATAATAATAAATACAATATCACCTTGTAAATAATTACGATATAAATATATGAGTAAAACAAATTACAACAAAATTTAATAAAAAAAATAAAGAAATAGAAAATGGAATAAAATAACATTATAACAATAGAATGAAAAAAAAATTAGTAAATAAAAACAAACGCACAATAAGTAGACGTAATTATAATAAAAAAATAAATTAACATTATACAAAATTCTTAAAAAAACAAAACACGTAAAAAGTTAATAAAAAACAATAAAAATCCGATAAAATGATAAATGAAAACACGTAAAAAAAAAAGAAGAAAAAAAAAAGATAAAATTAAAAATAAAAAACAAGTAAAAATTATCTTGTAAAATAACAATAAAAACGATTAAAAATTACCAAAAATAATGAATGTATAAAAAATCTCAAATTAATTAAAGAGATTACCGTGAGTCGGGCCCCGGGGTCAGTGGTGGACGAGTTCAATATACAGGATGAACACCATACACTTGCTACACTATGGTGGGATAAAAAAACTACTTTATCTATGGCATGGGGGGGGGGGGGGGTACAGGGAGGTGATGGATGGAGGGGGGGGGGGGAAGAGAAATGGCTAAGAGTGATAACCAGTAGAGAGGAGGAAGAGGAGGAGGAGGAGGAGGAGGAAGGATGAGAAGGTATATGGTGGAAGGAAAAGGAGAAGGAATGAGGAGGCAGACAGAGGAAGGACGTAAAAGTATAAGGTGACAGGAAGAGGAAGAGGATAAGGAAGGAGGAGGCAGTCGGAGGAAGGACGAGAAGGTAAAGGGGGGAAGGAAGAGGAAGAGACACCAAGGAGGAGGAGAAGGCCCAAGGAGGAAAGACGGGGAAGAACCAGGAGGAAGAATGAGGAGGAACCAGGAGGAGGAGGAGGAGGAGGAAGAGACAAAAAGAAGAAGGATTAGGAACGACGGCGAGGAGAAAGCAAAGAGAAGATGGAGGAGGCACAAGGATAAGGTGGAACAAGGAGGGGAGAAGCAAAAGGAGAAAGGGACAAGGAGGAGGAGGAGGAGGAGGAGGAGGAGGAGTAACAAGGAGGAAGGATAAGGAGGCACATGGAGGAAGGATAAGGAGGAACAAGTAGGAGACGGAGGAACAATGCACAAGGAGTAAGAGGAAGAGGAGGAGGGAACATGGAGGAAGAAAAAGGAAGATAAAGTGGGAGGAAGAGGAGGGAACAAGGAGTAGGAGGAAGAGGAGGGAACAAGGAGTAGGAGGAAGAGGAGGGAACAAGGAGTAGGAGGAAGAGGAGAGAACAAGGAGTAGGAGGAAGAGGAGAGAACAAGGAGTAGGAGGAAGAGGAGGGAACAAGGAGTAGGAGGAAGAGGAGGGAACAAGGAGTAGGAGGAAGAGGAGGGAACAAGGAGTAGGAGGAAGAGGAGGGAGGAACAAGGAGAAAGAGGAGAAAGAGGAGGAGGAGGAGGAGGAAGGAACAAGGAACAAGGAATAGGAGGAAGAAGAAGAGGAGGAGGAGGAGGAGGAGGATGAAGGAACAAGGAGGAAGAGAAAGGGGAGGAAGAGGAAGGAACAAGAAGGAGCAACAATACTCACCATGTCAGTGTCTCATTCCACACAGGGTTAAGCGTGGCCTTAATTGTCTTGGTCTTCATCTTCATGTTGTCAGTGCCAGGGATTAGCTTCATCTTGATGTAGGGGTCAGACAGGCCGTTGGGGTCCATAGGAATGAGGTTCTTGGCTCCACGGACTGTACGAGGGGAGAGAACAATAATAGAATCAACTCGAGGATGTAAGAGGGGAAATAACAATCAATACAAGGATGTAAGAGGAGATAAAATAACATAGCAATCACCCTGAGAATTGTAGGATGGTATAAAGAAAATAACATTAAGAAAAATCACCTCTCTCTCTCTCTCTCTCTCTCTCTCTCTCTCGTCCTTCCCTCTGATGTTTCAATTATCTTTCCTCCCCTCTCCTCATCATTCCTTCTCATCTCTCACTTCTCTTATCTCTCCCTCTCATCTCTTGCTTCGCTCATCTCTCCCTCTCAGACCACGCCCCCCCACTCCCTGGCTGCATAATCACAGGAAAATGACTAAGGAAAAAAATCTGGTCCTGAGAGAGAGAGAGAGAGAGAGAGAGAGAGAGAGAGAGAGAGAGAGAGAGAGAGAGGAATAATTGGTAAGGAAATGTATCGTCCTGTTCCTCTTCCCCCTTATCGTCCTCTTCCTATTTTTCTTCTTCCTCCTACACCTCATCCAATTCCTCTTCCTCCTTCTATCCCTCTTCCTCCTCCTACACCTCATCCAATTCCTCTTCCTCCTATTACTCTTCGTCCTCCTACAGCTCTTCTTCTTCCTCCAACACCTCCCCTTACAACTCTTCCTCCTCCTACACCTCCTACTATTCCTCTTCCTTCTTCTATCCCTCTTCCTCCTCCTACACCTCCTCCTATTCCCCTTCCTCCTCTTACACCTCATCCAATTCCTCTTCCTCCTATTACTCTTCGTCCTCCTACAGCTCTTCTTCTTCCTCCAACACCTCCCCTTACAACTCTTCCTCCTCCTACACCTCCTACTATTCCTCTTCCTTCTTCTATCCCTCTTCCTCCTCCTACACCTCCTCCTATTCCCCTTCCTCCTCTTACACCTCATCCAATTCCTCTTCCTCCTATTACTCTTCGTCCTCCTACAGCTCTTCTTCTTCCTCCAACACCTCCCCTTACAACTCATCCACCTCCTACACTCACTATCCTCCTCTTCATCCTCCTCCTCCTACACCTCTCCTATCCCCTCCTCTTACACTCATCCATTCCTCTTCCCTATTACTCTTCGTCCTCCTACAGCTCTTCTTCCTCCAACACCTCCCCTTACAACTCTTCCCCCTCCTACACCTCCTCCTATTCCCCTTCCTCCTCTTACACCTCTTCTTCCTCCTCCTAGATTACCTTAAAGCTCGGGAAACTCGGCAATAAAACATAATAATGATAAACCATGAAAAAATAACCCGGCATAGAATGAAATAACTATCACACGTTCCAAGAAACTGTGGCAAAGAAACTCAACCCAGAGAAATAAAATGGGCTTCCTAGGGCGTAGTTTAATCTCGGCGTAGTTTAATCTCAGCGTAGTTTAATCTCAGAGCTAGGAAAACACGCTAGGGACTCAGGGAAAAAATGGATAATGACAAAGAAGGAGTGAGGAGGCAAAACAGAAAATTAACCTAACCTAATACACTGAAGTAAGTACAGTTGTGTCTAAAGAATTTGCGGACATTTTATCCCAGGAGAATTAAATGTAAACATACGCATAAGGAGGGCCAGTGTAACGACCGCTTCAGGGGGTGGTTGTGAGTCTCTCTCTCTCTCTCTCTCTCTCTCTCTCTCTCTCTCTCTCTCTCTCTCTCTCTCACCACGCCCATCTTCCCTCCATTATTGATGTTGTCATACCATCCTCTCTCCTTTAATCACCTTCTCTCTTTCTCCCTCTTTCTAAAACCTCTCCTTTACGCCTCCCTCTCACTTCCCTCTTCCTCAACGCATCTCTCCCTCAATGTCTTTCTCCCTCAAATTTTTCTCTCCCTCTCACTTCTCTTTTCGTCTTGCTTCCTCCCTTCTTCAACACCTCTCTCCCGCAATGTCTTTCTCCCTCTCACTTTTCTCTCTCTCTCTCACTTCTCTCCCCCATTCGCTTCTCTCTCCCTCTTACTTCTCGCCCTATCTCACTTCCCCTCTCACTATCTCCTCCATATGACGTCATTAAGGTTATGAGTGGTGTACGCATGACCTGCCTTAAGCGGGTGTTAGATTAGGGTCAGGTCAGGTCACGTCAGACTAAGGGTAGGCTAGGTTCGATCAGACTAAGGGTAGGTTAGGTTAAGTCAGGCTAGGAGGTAGGTTAGTTTAGGTCAGACTAAGGGTAGGTTAGGTCAGGCTAGGAGGTAGGTTAGTTTAGGTCAGACTAAGGGTAGGTTAGGTCAGGCTAGGAGGTGAGGTAGGTTAGGTCAGACTAGGGGTAGGTTAGGTTAGGTCAGACTAGGGGTGGGGTAGGTTAGGCAACAATTACGCAGGTTTGACCCACTATGTATATCCGTGAATGAAAGCAGCACCCACTATGTATACCCCGTCTCTTACCCATGTATTAAAGCAGCACCCACTATGTATACCCCGTCTCTTACCCATGTATTAAAGCAACACCCACTATGTATACCCCGACTCCTGCCACCCTAATTGAAAGCTACTCGGTCATGTTTCAGCAGATCACCAACTCATTACAGTGATGATGAGGGAAGCTTAGTGGCGCTCCTGTCACTGGAGACTCAACAACACAAGGTAGCGGTGTTTTGGATGTCTTTTATGAGCGACCATTAAGGAATTTTTTATTTATTTATATATTTATTTATTTTAAAGGTTTAGGTGTAACGAAGAACAGGATGACGACACTGCTCCCCGCCCCCGACAACTTCATATTGTGCTCTTCTTCTTCGTCTTCTCGAAAACAATTAACAATGAATCGCCTCCCTCTATTCTGGGTCAATTAATCTGAATCCCGGCTTCTTGTCCCTTGATGCAATACGCCTTTTAGGGATTTTATGATGTTAGGGGTCAGAAGTCAAAGGTCAAACACCCTTCAAACGCATAATTTGATCTGTTACAGTTATACTTTGTCACACTCATAAGATTACATATATCCTTATGGACACTGCTACACGCTGTTATGTACACTCAGGTCCAGTGTTACATACCGCCACTGTACACTACTGGTAACGTAACAGCCAAAATGTGCACTTCGTCAACACCTCAACTCACTAAGACCTAATGTTTCGTGTTGTTGAAAAGTTTGTTATTGTAATATTCAGTTCAATGTAACGTCCCTACTTTACTTTCATTCCTCCCCCCCCCCCCCCCCCCATAGACTGAGTGTGTGACAGTCAACACATAGTTCCTCCCATCACCCCTGGCCTACAACCACCCCTGGCCTCCAACCACCCCTGGCCCACCTTCACATTCCTCCTCCTATCCATTACTCTTCCTTTCTCAGCTTAATTCCCAATGTGTTTACTCAAGCTTCCATCGCTGTAAAATCCTCTTTGACATCTTAACTTGCGGGGGAAAAAGAATATTATCCTCCACATGGAAGATAAAATACAGCGGGCAATTATTAGGCCATTACTGAACCCTAACTTTTAAAGGTTCGTCTTATTGTGTGTTCCTCCTCCTCCTTCATGACCCGTCCTTGATGCCTTGATTCACGGACAAGTTTTTTTTTTTTTTACAATACAACCATGGCAGTTCTCTCTCGTCAGGTATTAGGGTGTTATGAGCACACGGCAAGACAACTTATCTACTGACTTCGACAAAATCATTGTACACCACCTGTGAATTAAGGTCACTGCGTCATGGGTCTGTGTGTCACTTCTGTCATGAGTCTAGGTTAGGTTAGGTTAGGCTGGGTTAAGTGAGGTAAAGGGTGTCACTGTTATTCATGTCACTTGTCATGGGTGTCACTTGTGTTACGGGTGTCGTCTTCACAATTTGGTACAAAACATATAATAGGGATATTAAAATAACGCAAGAGCGGTAACAGGTTAGAATTGTCCAAGCTTAGAGGGTAGTCTGAACCCGGGTCCTGTGATGGGCTGAGTAGAACCTTAATAGCCTCGTTTTCACATAACAAAATCTTCGTTAAGGCTCATATTGACTGTGTTTTCATTCAGCCACAATCATCATAATTTACAATAGCTGATTGGCTGCTGGTTGCTATCCCACCACTCACTTAGCAACCAGCAACCAATCATTAACTAGATATTATGACCGTTGCTATGAACGCCAAAAGTGTCTTACTTAGTTCTCCCTGGACATGTTCTTCACATCTCTGGTTTAAGTGAAGAGGATGAACTAAAAGCATCCGGTTTATATCTTAAATTTTCCATGTACACGACCAGTAGTACACGACCCAGTATGTTGCTTGTGTCTGGAACATTTAGGAATACCCGTACAAGAAGAATTTTTTGTTCTCTCTCTCCTTTGTTCATCGCTCAAATTTGTTTAATCTCTCTCTCTCTCTCTCTCTCTCTCTCTCTCTCTCTCGTTATAAGTTAAATTTGTTTGCACAGGTTGGATCCAAATCAAGCTCAGACATGTCGTAATCAGCTGATAATTGTTTACAAACACACGGGCTCATCTGAACCTCCTGAGACGAGGAATACTAAATTATTTTCTACATATTTCACTTTAAGATTAGCCAACCACCCGAATGCTAACCTAACCTAATTTAACGTTAACCTAACCTAACCTAACTACTCTAATGCTAACCTAACCTAACTCACCCACATAAGGTCAGAGTGAGATAAGCTTGGGTGACTAATCTTCAGGTGATCTACATTTAATCATTAATTAATTACCTCGTTGAATATATTACTTGTTAATGATTTAATTATATTTTTGGTTCTATTAGGTGAAACATAATTCCAAAATTTAATGGAAAATAAATCTGGTTATTATTCACGTGGGGGTTAAATCATGCAGCCATTACCCTGTACTGTACCTGTATCAACCACACACTACTGAGAGAGAGAGAGAGAGAGAGAGAGAGAGGAGGAGGGGGGGTCACAACACTTGTTTATTAGCCAAGTGGGGAGGGCAGGAGGGCACTCATAAACTTATTGAAGACGATGGTTTAAACCTTTGAGGACGATGGCTTAATTCCTCCGAGGACGATGGTTTAATTCTTTGAGGACGATAGAGTAAGCGATGATCCTTAAGGAGGTAAGCCATCCTCCTCAAAGGGTTACCGGGCGAGTGGGAGACACTGCGGCCATTATCCTGGGAGAGTGGGGGGAGAGGGGAGGTGGTGCTGCCATGAGAGGGGTGGTGGTAAGGGAACGAGGGGGGGGGGGGGAACTGGGAGAGATGGAGAGGGAAGGGAAAAGTAGAATGGGAGACAGAGAGGGAGAGGAAAGGGAAAGGCAGAGTGGGATAGGGAGTGGGGAAGAGAAAGGAAGAAACTGGAATAAGGAGAGGGAGAGGGGAAGACAGAGAGCGGGAGAGGGAGAGGGGAAAGGAAAGGGAGAAGCGTAAAGGTCATACAATATGTTACCATTTACCTAATTATCTACACCACCACCAACACTCTCCATCATCTCCATCACCACCAACACTCTCCATCATCCTCACCACCAACACTCTCCATCATCCTCACCACCAACACTCTCCATCATCCTCACCACCAACACTCTCCATCATCCTCACCACCAACACTCTCCATCATCCTCACCACCAACACTCTCCATCATCCACACCACCAACACTCTCCATCATCCTCACCACCAACACTCTCCATCATCCTCACCACCAACACTCTCCATCATCCTCACCACCAACACTCTCCATCATCCTCACCACCAACACTCTCCATCATCCTCACCACCACCAACACTCTCCATCATCCTCACCACCAACACTCTCCATCATCCTCACCACCAACACTCTCCATCATCCTCACCACCAACACTCTCCATCATCCTCACCACCAACACTCTCCATCATCCACACCACCACCAACACTCTCCATCATCCTCACCACCAACACTCTCCATCATCCTCACCACCACCAACACTCTCCATCATCCTCACCACCAACACTCTCCATCATCCTCACCACCACCAACACTCTCCATCATCCTCACCACCAACACTCTCCATCATCCTCACCACCAACACTCTCCATCATCCTCACCACCAACACTCTCCATCATCCTCACCACCAACACTCTCCATCATCCTCACCACACCTCTTACTTCACAACACTATGATGCTACCCTCCCCCCTCCCTCCTTCCCTCCATCTCTCCTCTTCCCCTCCTTCCTCCTTCTCTTCCCTCCTCTCCACTACTACTATCTATCCTATTCCTCCCTATCCTTCGTTTCATCCATACCCTCTTCAACTCCACCCTTTCCTTCCCCCCTTTCTCTATTCACCCCCTCCTCCCCTTCTCCCCTCCTTCCCTTCTCCCTCGTCTATTCTTCCACCAGAATCCTTTTACTGGTTCTCACGGCTTCTTCCTCCCTTAATCACTCCCCCCCCCCCCTTCACCCCACCCTTTAGGTACATAAAGAGGAGAGAGAGAGAGAGAGAGAGAGAGAGAGAGAGAGAGAGAGAGAGAGAGAGAGAGAGGCTTCAACAAGGAGTGGGAGAGGGAGTGAACAGGAGTAATGTGGGTGATAATGCCTCCCCCCCTCTCTCTCTCTCTCTTTCACACACACACACACACACACACACACACACACACACACATCCTCTCCTCCAGCACAAAGCGTTCATGGATATTTGATGCTGTCTGCTGGGTAATACTGTCAATATTAGTCCTCCCAACAGCCTTCCCCGGGCACACTGGAGGTAAATACCCAAACACGGGGGAAGAGTCGGGGCCGAATTTATTCAGCTATTACTGTGATTATGCCACGTTGTGTTTACCCTCTCTCTTAGGCACCAGATTGTCTGGAGGGTCTGACGCTCCCCAACCAGCACCAAGCTTCACACCAGTATCAAGCTTTGTACTAGTGTCAAGCTTTGTACCAGTGTCAAGCTTTGCACCAGTGTCAAGCTTTGCACTAGTGTCTAGCTTTGCACCCAGTGTCTAGCTTTACACCAATGTCAAGCTTTGCACCAGTGTCAAGTTTTGCATCAGTGTCAAGCTTTATACCAGTGTCAAGCTTTGCACCAGTGTCAAGTTTTGCATCAGTGTCAAGCTTTACACCAGTGTCAAGCTTTGCACCAGTGTTAAGCTTTGCACCAGTGTCAAACTTCACACCAGTATCAAGTTTTGCACCAGAATCAAGCTTTGCACCAGTATTAAGCTTTTCACTAGTATCAAGCTTTACATTATTAACAAGCTTTACACCAATATCAAGTTTTGCACCAGTATCAAGCTTTGCACCAGCATCAAGCTTTGCTCGTGTCAAGCTTTGTACCAATGTCAAGCTTTGCTCCAGTGTCAAGCTTTGCACCAGTGTCAAACTTCACACCAGTATCAAGCTTCCTTTCCATCCCTACAGTATGAGTGTACACCCACTAAAAAATTATTCGGCACCCGTGTCATATTGCATCACGCCGTAAGGATGCCGAATAATTTTTTTAGTGGTGTACAATACATGATTCTTGTGATATCAGTCTTTCGTCGCCACTATTACCATTATATTTTTTTTTTCAACACTTCCAACTTGCCACACCTCTCTCTCTCTCTCTCTCTCTCTCTCTCTCTCTCTCTCTCGTAACGAAATGTAAATTGGTACCTGACTTTACACTTAGGGTACGGAAAACGGTCGAGTGCAGTACCATCCACCCAGCCTCATGTGTACCGAGATTAGGTTAAGTTTGGTTAAGTTAGGTTAAGAAAAGTCGTTAATATTCCGATATCAAAAGGTTATCCTGTGCTTAACGATGTGGTGCAAGTGGTGGTATCGGGACAGTTTGGCGATAAGGTCGAAATACCGATAACTAACGATGGAGCTTTGTCGTTAATGTTCCGATATCGTAACACTATCCTCCGCCTTAAATATGAACTCCCAAGGGATGTGTGGGTGGCGGAAATGTAGCGTGGGTGGGGGCGAGGCAGTGTGGGTGGGGGCGAGGCAGTGTGGGTGGGAGCGAGGCAGTGTGGGTAGGGGCGAGGTAGTGTGGGTGGGGGCGAGGTAGTGTGGCGTGGGGGCGAGGTAGTGTGGCGTGGGGGCGAGGTAGTGTGGGTGGGGGCGAGGCAGTGTGGGTGGGGGCGAGGCAGTGTGGGTGGGGGCGAGGCAGTGTGGGTGGGGGCGAGGCAGTGTGAGGGGTGGCGAGGTAGTGTGGGTGGTGGCGAGGTAGTGTGGGTGGGGGCGAGGCAGTGTGGGTAGGTGGACACAACTTAAATGAACCCCTAATCTATTATAACTCGAATGTAATCTAATTATTATACAGTACTTCTAACCAAACCAAACCTAACCTAACCTATCATATTTCTAACTTAATCCAGCCTAACCTACACTTAACCTACCCCTAACCTAACCAAACATAACCTATCTCTAACCTATACCTAACTACTTATAACATAGCCTACCCTTATCCTAACCTAACCTATCGCTTACCTGACTTAACCAAACCTAACCCAAAGTCACACGGCCACACCATCTACGTATGGAAATTCCGAGTCCAGGATTCGTTTGGCCCGAAATATCTTCTTGTAAATTCCATAGTTTCTGGCACCAATTTCTCAGCCATCTTTTATACTTGTAACTTACGTACGCCAATCAAATGCCTTCCCTCAAATTCAGTTAACTCGCGTGAGCCAATCAGAGGTGTTCTCACAAATCTAGTTAACTGCATAAGCCAACCAGAGGCGTTCTCATAAATGTAGTTAACTTGTATGGGTCAATGAGAGGAGTTTTCACATATCCAGTTAACTTGCATGAGCCAACCAGAGGCGTTCTCATAAATGTAGTTAACTTGTATGGGTCAATGAGAGGAGTTTTCACATATCCAGTTAACTCGCGTGAGCCAATCAGAGGCATTCTCACAAATTCAGTTAAATTTCATGAGCCAATCAAAGGCATTCTCACAAATTCAGTTAAATTTCATGAGCCAATCAAAGGCGTTCTCACAAATTTAGTTAACTTGCTTCAGCCAATCAGACGCGTTCTCACTAATCCAGTTAATGTAAAGTCAAAATTCAAACTTTACTGAAGAAAAACAAAGGGAAAAATATCGCGTAAACTTTTGATTAGTTAAGAAGCAATTAACGGATGAATCTCTTATACAGTAAAACAATTGATGCATTTTTTATCTTCAAGAAGGAAAATTAACCTACGAACATTTCTAATAGGGGAAAAAACTTACACAGTCTTTTCTAACTGGAAATATACCTACGAAACTTTCTAACGGGGAAAATATACCTACGACCCAATCTGACAGGAAATATTGCCCAACGATCTATGCAGAAAAGGAATATCTGCCAGAGGATCTTCAAGAGGACATGGTGTTGTATAATGCGTCTTGTTTACCAGGAGGAGGAAGAGGAGAGAGGAAAATGAAGAAGAAGAAGAAAAGGAAGAGGAGGAGGGGGGGTGGAAAATGAAGAGGAAGAAGAGGAGGATGAAGAGGAGGGTGGAAAATGAAGAAAGAAGAAGAAAGGAAGAGGAGGAGGGTGAAATATAAAGAAAAGGATGAGAAAAAGGAAAAGTGTGTGTGTGCTCGACGAGATCTTGAACATATACCAACTACTTTCCCCGGCCCTGTTAATCTCCCTAAGTAGTCGTTCCAGTCTCTCCCACGCCCCTACCTACACGTTCCAGTCTCTCCCACGCCCCTACTCACACGTTCCAGTCTCTCCCACGCCCCTACCCACACGTTCCAGTCTCTCCCACGCCCCTACTCACACGTTCCAGTCTCTCCCACGCCCCTACCCACACGTTCCAGTCTCTCCCACGCCCCTACCCACACGTTCCAGTCTCTCCCACGCCTCCATCATCACTAGATACACCTCTCTCTCTCTCTCTCTCTCTCTCTCTCTCTCTCTCTCTCGTCACTAGATACTCCTCTACCTAATCCATCCTTACTTGTGTCTGTCCCTCACACTACCACTGCCTACCTCTCCTCCACAGCACCACTGCCTCCTTCTCCTCCACAGCACCACTGCCTCCCTCTCCTCCACACTGCCACTCCCTCCCTCTCCTCCACACTGCCACTCCCTCCCTCACACTGCCACTCCCTCCCTCTCCTCCACACTGCCACGCCCTCTCATATCAGCCTCGTGTAAACAGACACAACTAAAACACCGCCAGTTATTGTAAGGCGACACATACCATATTACTTGTAATTAGATAAGCATTTCTAATATGACACATGTATTGACAGACGAGATATTATCCTGATTAATCAATAGGTAGACCCTTCCTGGCAAATAAATATGGAGTGAGATAACTAGTCCCTATTTTTTGTGAACGGACGAAAATTCACTGTACTTACCAATGAAACACCTTAATGCAAAAAGTTAGGTTAGGTTTAGGTTAGGTTAGGTTTAGGTTAGGTTCAATGAGTTTTTGTCCTTCTCTCCCCTATGTTAACACCCCCGTACTCATGTCTCAGTATGTACCCCGTAAATATAAACTTAGGCTCACATACGATACTCATTGGGCAGTTTAATGGCAAGCGTCTGAGAATCAAAAAACCCTAATCAGCAACATAAAAGATCTGACCATTCACCCGGTGACCCACGAACCTGACCCATGCCACTACTCTACGTTGTTGTATCGGCACTGATGACTCTCACCCTTCTCTGTGTACGGTGCCAGCTGTTAGGTTGACTCTTAATCACGCTGTCAGGTGAGGTAGGTGTGTTGCGTTGGTCTCTGATGACAACACAGTAAAGAAGGCGTCGTTAATAGTGTCTAGACTTGTGCTAAGAGGAGACGTTAATATTGTGTCTGTGTGTATGGGAGACTGTCAGATCTACCACGTGGCAGCTGCCCCATGGTAGGGAAGGGAAGGAAAGAGAGACAGTGTTAATCACACCAGCGTGTAGGTGTGGGCTCATTCACATCTTCTACATATCCTCGGCGCCATAACACACTCTCCCTCCCGGAACCCAAATTCAATTACCAGGTATTGTCGCCCTGAACCCCTTCCTGAATTACGAATCCGAGTCCTCCTAGCCCGCCCCCCCCCCCACTATAATTAGAAACTGTAGACTGGTTTAAGTGTAAGAAATGATAGTGACTGGTAGTAGAGTGGAGGGTAGGGGAGAATCACATTAGCCATAAAGTTGGACACCATTACTTGGGATCTATAAGGTTCACAGGTCAAGTTTTCCTCCGGAGTGAAGATGTAAGCAGGTTCCTAACTATCTCATCTTCAGCTACACAACACAGAGGTATATTATTCAAGGTTCATACGCTAAATGCCTCACTTACCTGGAGATATGAGTACGACAATTAATTAGCTCAGGTAAGTTAATAGAGAAAGATGGAGTCTCAAAGGTAAACACAATATCTTCCTCGTAGACCCAACACACTCTCCCAGCCTCTACACCGGTTATTCATCTCGACAGTACAGAAATATAGTACACGCAGCGAGAACAACACAAAGATGTAAAATAAATAGTTAACCGGTGTAACTAGGCCATTAAACAGGTGGAACAAGAACAAGACAGGTGTAACAAAAACATGACAGGTGTAACAAGAACAAAACAGGTGTAAAAAGAAAATAACAGATGTAACAAGAGCAAGACAGGTGTAACAAGAACAAGACTGGTGTAACAAGAACAAGAAAGGTGTAACAAGAACAAGACAGGTGTAACAAGAACAAGACTGGTGTAACAAGAACAAGACAGGTGTAACAAAAACAAGACAGGTGTAACAAGAACAAGACAGGTGTAACAAGAATATGACAGGTGTAACAAGAACAAGACAGGTGTAACAAGAATATGACAGGTGTAACAAGAATATGACAGGTGTAACAAGAACAAGACAGGTGTAACAAGAATATGACAGGTGTAACAAGAGTATGACAGGTGTAACAAGAGTATGACAGGTGTAACAACAATGACAGGTGTAACAAGAACAAGACAGGTGTAACAAGAACATGACAGGTGTAACAAAAACATGACAGGTGTAACAAGAACATGGCAAGTGTAACAAGAATATGACAGGTAACAAGAACATGACAGGTGTAACAAGAACATGACAGGTGAACTCACTCTCAGCAGTAAGCTTGTTGCCCATACAGATGATCTTAAGCTCGACACGGCCCCTCCTCTCAGTGTGGTCACAGCCGCACAAGTTGGGTACACTCTCAGTACATCGCTTGTGGACGTTCATGTTACATGCTGGGGAGGAGAATGAGAGTATAATTAGTATTCAGTACACAGTATTGGTTATTATCAACACACACACACACACACACACACACACACACACACCGAGGGAGAGTCAATACAGGATGGCATTGTGTGGTGGGGTATATATGGTACAGGTATTTATATGTAAGAGTGTGTATGTTTTAATATATGTAGGAGGATTAATTCCAGGTGGTCAGGTGTGTGTGTGTGTGTGTGTGTGTGTGTGTGCTGGGAAGACAAGAAAACAAATGCCAGTATTCTCGCTGACACCAACTGTAGAAGCATCGAGGCTACCATTATCCATGAACAGCTACGTTGGACTGGCGTAACGCATGGGGGGGGGGGGGGGGGGGCACCATACGAGGTGTCAATACTTTCGAGATAGCCCGACTGAACAACGAGGAAGACAAGCGCCAACGCCGGAAAGCCGCTGCCACCGCCCCTCCCGCACTAGATGTAGCCCTCCACTTGTGCAATATCTGTGAACAACTCTGCTGGTCCCGTATCGGCCTCTTTAATCACCTCAAAACTCCCCAACGAAGGTGACATCCTTAATAACTCATACCATTGTATCATAGCTGGATGATCGTCATACTCGATTCCGAGTGACAACACAGTAGTACCAAGTGTGTGTGTGTGTGTGTGTGTGTGTGTGTGTAATCATTAGCAACTTGAATCCGTCTCTTGGGGATTGTTTACATTATTTTTACCCCTCAATTTCCGAAAATCCATTTTTTTAAAACTGGTGTATTAAAATTTCCCTTTTAAACCCAATTTAATTTTATTTAGTAATATTTACTATTTAATATTATCGGCTTTTATTGGTAATATTCCTTAGTTATTATCCATTTTCTCTTTTATCACCTCTGTTCCTCTCATTCCATCTTTATTAACCCTTATCAACGTGCCTTATTTCCTCTCCCTCACTCCCTAGTTCTTGTACACCCCTTAAACTACCCATCACTCCTCTTGTCTCCCCTTACTCCCTCCCCTCTCCCCCTCGCCTAGTTTCTGTTGCTCCCTCTCCTCTCCTTCCTTCTCATTATTTTCCCCTCTCCCCTATCCACCTCATTCTCTCCCTCTCACCATCCTGTCCTCTCTTATCTCCCCTTCCTCGAATTTCTTCCACTTCTCTTCCTACTCCTGCTCAACCACTCTCACCTTTCCCCTTCCTCTCCTCAACCACCCACCTCCCTTCCTCCTCCAACCATCCCCATTCCCCTATTCTCCCATACCACGCTTCCCCCTTCTCATCTTCTCCTCCCCAACCATCACTCCCCTTCTCCTCCCCTCACTAGACTAACTATCTCCCCTCCTAATTATACCTTATCTCCCCCTCTTTCCCCCTCCCAACATTATCGTTCCCATTTCCTCCCCCTCCTCGCCTTCTCTCTTTCTCCTCACCTCCCCCTCCACCTCCCCCTCCACACCACCCTCCCCACCTCACCACCCTCCCCACCTCACCTCACCACCCTCCCCTCCCCACTACCTTCACGAGCTAATATGAACATTCATCTCCCGGTCTTTTGAAGGCGTAGAGGAAACTGCTGTAAGACCTTGATTGCGGAAGATGTGTGAATACCAGGCAACGAGCTGCTGGCCTCGGCTGACGTCACCAAGGAGGAGGAGGAAAGGAGGAAATGAAGAGAAGGGAGGGTCAGAGGGGAGGTTATGAGGGGAAGGGAGGGTCAGGGGGGAGGTTATGAGGGGAAGGGTGGGTCAGAGGGGAGGTTATGAGGGGAGGTTATGAGGGGAAGGGTGGGTCAGAGGGGAGGTTATGAGGGGAAGGGAGGGTCAGAGGGGAGGTTATGAGGGGAAGGGATGGTTAGACGGGAGGTTATGAGGGGAAGGGAGGGTCAGAGGGGAGGTTATGAAGGGAAGGGAGGGTCAGAGGGGAGGTTATGAGGGGAAGGGATGGTTAGACGGGAGGTTATGAGGGGAAGGGAGGGTCAGAAGAGAGGTAAGGTAGAGGAAAGGAGAAGGAGAGGATCAGAAGGAAGGAAAGAAAGGCAATGAAGGGAGAAAATACGGGGAAGAAAGGGTAAAAAAAAAGAAAAAAAAGAGGAGGAAGAAGGAAAAAAAAAGGGGGGGGGGGGAGAACGTAAAGAAGGCGGAAATAACAATCACTCACAAAAGACAACCTACCAAATGGTGTTACCTGAGTCACTGTTACACTCACAAAAGACAAACTACCAAATGGTGTTACCTGAGTCACTGTTACACTCACAAAAGACAACCTACCAAATGGTGTTACCTGAGTCAATGTTACCTGAATTTATCCAATCCTAATAAACAACAAAAAGATATTAATATAAATGACACCCATTAGCACGTTAATTGGGTCATTATCTAAGGTAATGAAGTAATTTGATGATCTAATTAATAGTGGTTATAACTCAGGGGTCAATTTCTACCAGGCACCATTTTTTTTTCCAAGGATAATTTGGTTATAATTTTGTTAATTTAGGATGGTGATAATTGTCTGGGTTATACTTTCCCAGTTAGTTTCACCGTGAGACTACATCACTAATGTCACCAGTATAATCACCGATATTGCCTTCAGTAAAATAATTAATAGCACCAGTCCAATCACCAGTCCAGCCTCATTCAGTATAATCACCAAGACCACTATTGCACTCACTTTTACAATCACAAACTTAATCACCAACAACCACCACCACTACTACAACCACCACCACTACTACTACAATCACTATCACCACCACTAACTACTACAGCAACTACCACCACTACTACAACAACCACCACTACAACAACCACCACCACCACTACAATCCCCACTAACAGCACCACAATTACCAATACAGTCACATCATCGCACCCTCCCACATTACACTCGTCACCAGTTAGTGTCTTGTGGCCTAGAGTCTCCCACTCCCATGATCCAACACTCCCAGGTCTTATTGTGTGTATAACGGCAGACTATCCTTAATACAACACCTATAATGGTTTACTATTATTCGTACTGAAATTCTTCTAACTATCCAAATCAAGACCAAAAAAAAAATGTCACCTGGTCTTCATAATGGCGACTTGTTTTTTTGTTAAATTTTTTTAAAGGTAAGTATCGCTTTAGTATAACAACTAATACGGGTAATTTATACATTAATGATCCCTTCTACAGGTAACATCCCCATCAATCATGTAAACAAACTCCAGACCGTCAATTAAGTTAAGTAGGTGTTTCCTGTGACGTCGTAGTGCTGTGATCTGGTCAATTTATTTCATATGTGGATTACTTCCTTAATTTCTCGATTTAGATTTACACTTGGAGTATACTTCAAAAGATTTACACCAAAATTTAGTTTATTTTCCTCGGTACAACGTCGCCATGATCATCAGTCAGGGGTGATGTCTCCCGCTGGTGCCGCCCATCTGGTGGCGAGTGTAAGAGTAGAGTGGTCTCAGTACACGCCTCCAGGATGACTGATGGGGGTTCAACTTGAAACAACACTTTGCTACATAAAACACCCTTGTGGGGGGGTGGGGGGGGGGGAGAAGATCAAAGGTCACACATCCACCAGACCGTAACCACCATCACCAGCTTCAAACACCGCCACATCATCGTCTCCTGGGTCGCGCTTCTTAAAGGTGCGTGTGGTGAATTTTCCTCGTTGCCTTGAGAAGTTAGACCGTGCAGTACCTAAGTGGCCGATTTAACCTTAGGATAGAAATAACGTCCAACACAGCGTCCAAATTAACTACGGTACTTAAAGTGATAAATAAAACTAAAACATAACCCTCATTAAAACTAGACTTATATCGCTTATTTCCGGAGTCATAATTCAGACACGTTATGTACTATACTGTACTGGGGTGTCCTGGGGTAGCTCTATCACCGGCCAGTAACGGGTACACAGGCCTGCTGAATATATACAATTTCTACTAGCACATCAGGCTAGTAACTTCTCACACTAGCTCACACAAATGTTTATCAGGCCTAAATATTTTCCAAATTTTGAGAATATCCTGTATGTAACATTCGAAGTGATTGAATGAAAGTTAAGTTTAAAACACCAATAAATGACTGAAGGAATTTACTGGAACTGGAAATAACAAATGTAATTAGTAAAACGAACGGAACAAATGTTGTTACACAAAATGGCTACAGGTAGCTGGAAAAAAAGGTACACACTCATAATTAATAATAATAATAAGAGCGGTTATAAATGCAATTGTGTACCAGATATTTTTTTAATTGAAAAATTTTATATTTCTTTTTTGCATACGACCATTTTTTTTCTTCACAGTTAAAAAAAATGTTAGACACTTTCACTTTTGCATGCGGCAAAATTACCACGCGCCCGACGGGCTAGTAAATATAAAATTTAACTCACCGCGGGAGAGACAGTTTCCGACGCCCTGGTATACATGTACAGTAGTTCGTATATATTCCTCCACATAATTTTTTCACTAAGTAGGAAGGGACCGAGGCAGGGAGGAGAGGCGTCAGGGTGGCACCACCAGTATTATTGCGGTAAAGTACATTTGACGTCATAAGTTATATTTGTGATGCCGTATTCACTTACCAAGAGTTATCTATTATAAAATGATGAAAAACAGATCAAATACAAGCACAAAGATGTGGCGTATTGTTGCCATACTTAAACAAATTAAAAAGATTATCTTGCATACCCTGGAGGACAACCTTCTCCACAAACTTAAAAAGTTCATCACTGGAAATGAATCACCAGCTCTGAGAACCAACGACAGGCAGCAGCTACCATCACCTCCCTGAGTCCTGGATGGATGCCGCCTACCCCCAGACCGGGACACTCGACCAATGAGTGCTATTTAGTCTAGGGAACCAGGTATTCAGCCTAGAGTGGCCAATGTGAAGCCTCGCCAGAGTAGTCTCCGAGGGATACTTCCTGAGGTGTGTCTTTCTTGTAAACTCGTGGAGCTTGTTTGGGCCAATAATGGCCTCCCACAACAACACTGCCAGGCATTACACGTGGCAGTTTTAAACCCAGTAAGGGAGTCGTTGAAGAACAGGGTTAAGACAGGGTACAGCGGCCATGGTCACCATGTTCGCCAAGTTGCAATGTAAGAAAGAGTCATTCTAGTGTCTCAAGAAACAGAGGATGGAGTGAGTATAAGGACTCTAGACTAGAGCCTGAGGGGCGCTCCTTGAGTTACTAAAATTGACAACTCAGTAAAAAGAAAATGAAGTAACAGCAGGTAACACACCGCTTCGGGAAAATGATGGAAAGCATGGGATGCACGCTCAAAAAACATCTCTCTCTCTCTCTCGCGCGCGCACACGCACAGTCTCTGTTCCAGATATTCAACTTTCGTCTCAGTGAAGTGTTGACAGAAGTGCACCTTGGGGTGGGTCCAAGGGGCGTCTGCCGGAAACCTGACCGGACAAACAGGAGTTTGAGGGAGACGGAGATACTCAACACCACGTGAGTAGGGTACATGATCGGTCAGCATCCAGAAGGAAGTAATCTTTCCCCAACAGACAGACACTTCTCAAGAGTCTGAGAGCTCCTGGATGCGGTACCAGCACCGAACTATCAGTGACTGGCGTCACAGATCCAATGGCATCCTGCAACATTTACCAAGAGACTTGGAATTAGTGAAGTCTTAAAAGCCCGACAGTGGCTACACAAACATCGGAATGTTATAGGGCATCCGATGCCTTCAAGCAAGCCATTGTTACCAAGGAGTAAACCTCACGTCTGTAGTCAATGTTTGACCCCACTAGCGATCAGCTCCCCAAGAAGTGTGAGCCAACACCTGGATCGCATCCAGTGTACAGTGAGGCATCAGCAGTAAGTGGGTGGTAGAGCTTCAGCCTTAAGTGACAACATAGTGCAACGCAGTAGACTGGCTCACCCCCCCACCCCCCCACACCGTGCTCCAGCGACCCTGGCACTTTAAAATCACCAGCTCAGTTTTCAGCAGGTTATTAAACACGTCAGTAATTAAAATGTGAGTTTTACGCATTAAACTAGTGCAACCAAATTAAACCAGCAGTGTGTGTGCTCCCTCCCCGAGGCAAAGAGCAAAAATGTTGCAGTACATCTGTTATGACGACAAACAATACACTATGTTTATCTGTGTGTGTGTGTGTGTGTGCCACACAGACGACAATACCGAACAGCTGAAGAAAACAGCATGGCGGAAAACAATAAGGCAGTGTATAGGGCTTGAAGGTGGAGGCACGTGCCTAATGGGGGCTTTGGGTTGGTGAAGAGGAAGTCTCAGGCTTGAAGCTGGTCAATCTCTCGATCTGGTGGTGCTTCCTCTTGTGGTGTTGTAGCTTTATATTTTCTGGGGTTGTTTATGTTCTGTTGTGGAAGCTGGTTTAAGTGATGGGTTGTATGAGGTTCACATTAGGTGGCTCCAAGACCCTAATACTTCCTCGGGTTCTCTGGTAGAATTTCACCCAACAGCTTTCTGGTACGGTGATCTGAGTGGCTGTGGGAAGCACAGCTCTGAGTGTGACCGGGAGCATCGCTTAACTCCACTGGGAGTTGTCTAAGGGGAGCACGTTGAAATGAATTTTTCCAACATGAGACTTGACTAGAGCCTCGTACTCATAGTATATTGGGGCTGATAGAAGTGGGTGAAGACCCAAAGAAGCAATCTGGCCTTGGTTAGACCGCCCAGGTTTATGACGTAGACAACTATCTGTCATTTATCCTGCAGTTTATATAGTTAACTATAGTATTTGCTCCACATAAGAACATAACAATGGAGGAAACTGCAGCGTATTCGAGTTAATGATGATATTTGGTAACTTGTTCCACTCATCCACTACTCTATTTCTAAACCAGTGTTTACTTATTTCGCGCCTAAATGTAAATTTGTCTAATTTAAAACCATTGTTACGAGTTTGCTCCTGGTTGGATAGTTTGAGTACCTTTATAATGTTCCCTTTGTTTAGCCCTGACTTCCATTTACACACCTCTATCATATCGCCCCTCACTCTACGTCTCTCGAGGGAGTGCAAATTAAGATGCTTTAACCTGTCTCTGTACTCAAGGTTCCTAATGCCCGTCTTCCCTGCTTCTCAGCCAAGTTAAGACACACATCTAAAATGCTTAACTCGACGGAAAACTTAAACTTCGACCATTTTCCCTAGTTAACAACGGCTGCACACACAAGAGGTCACAGACTCAAGCTCTGGCTATGTCGTCCTGCAGAACAGATGCAGGTTCTTCTTCAGGCAGACTGACAGACGTGTGGCACAGTCTACCTTACACAAGTGATGGTAACAAGAACAGGGATAACCTTCGTAATTACCCCAGGACAAGTTCACCAGGACAAGATCACCGGGAAAATATAGCCTTTCTTATAACCCAGGACAAATAAGGGGGGGGGGGGGGGGATCCTTACTGGCCTTCCTTCCTTGACAAGTCCAGAACTTCAGTAGATACGGTGGCCACGTGGTAAGGTAAGGTAAGGTAAGGTAAATCTTCTCACTCTTTCCCTCTCACCTCACACAATTACCTCGTAACGACCATAATCCTGGTGAGGAGGAGGAGGGAGGATGTTGGGGAGGGGGGGGGGTTGAGGGGTGGAGGAGAAGGAGCACTTAGACCACTGTTTACACTAGTCTGTCGGCAAAGTTCCTTCCCCCTCCCCTTCCCTCACCACCGCCCCCTCCCCTCACCCCCCAACGTCTCATCAGCATCACAATATCTCCCGCCCACAAAATCTTCTCCCTCTCATTATCAAACTAACTCACCTAATCCACTTACTAGAGAGAGAGAGTATACTCCTCCTCTGCCACGTACCTAACATACTAACGCTAATCTATCTATCTATCTCTGAGGTGGCCAGCAGACCCCTATCTTAGGTGTATGTATGAAGCTACCAGGTAGAGGAGTAAACCATGGGACAGTGTTACCATGTAGAGGAGTGACCATTGGACAGTGTTACAACGTAGAGGAGTAAACCATGTAAATAAACCCGTAAATATAAACCAAATTGGGTGATTTTACGAGAATACAGTATATACCCAAGGCGAGATTAAGATATCATGGTATTCGGGTGTAAGATATCACGGTATTCGGGTGTAAGATATCATGGTACCCGTTATCCTGTGTGCTATCTCTGGACTGCTGTGGATGAGGACTTGGCCATAAAGGCTCTCTATATCATAACAGTCTTGTCTCTTTGTTATTTGAGTCTCTCCTCAACCTTGAACTACGACTTTCACTCGTCGTAAATTATTTTCAAGAGTACTTTCACTTTACACGGTTTTCTTTTTGCTCTCTCTCTCTCTCTCTTCTTTCCTTTCCGTTTGATCTTTCATTTTCTTTCGCTTTCTCCTCTCCTTTCATTTATTTTCTCTTTTTCATTTTCTTTCACTCTCCTTTCATTTACTCTCTCCTCTCGTTTCCTTTTCTCCTCTCCTTTCACACTCCTCACTTTGACTGCTCTCTCTCTCTTCTCTCCCTCTCTCCTCTCTTATTCCAGCCTCCAACTTATTCTCATTTCTTCCTTCTCTCCATTATCATCTGTCTTTCTCTCCTCTCCAACCTCCTCTCTTTTCTCATATCTTCAGCCTTTTTCTTCAACTCTCCTCCTCTTCCTCTTCGTCCTCTTCCTTTCCATTCCCCTCCTCCTCCTCCTTACCATTCTCCTCCTCCTTTCCACCCTCTTTCACCTTTCCATCCTCTTCCTCCTCTCCATCTTTACTCCTTCTCTCCGCCTTCATCTCACTACCATACTTGAGCGACGTATTCTTTAAGACACATCAAGGCTTTGTGGCGAGATTACTGCAGGAGGAGGAGGGGGGGGGGAAGAGAGGGAGGAAGAAGGGAAGAGGAGGAGGAAGGGAAGAGGAGGAGGAAGAAGGAAAGAGAGGGAGGAAGAAGAGAAGAAAGAAAGAATGAATGAAAGAAAGAAAGAAAGAAAGAAAGAAAGAGACCCACTATTCATACCACCAACAAAAACATTACCTGGAAGGAGATCAAAGACTTGCCTCAAATACCAGAGACTCAGGACAGGTGTGTTGACGGGCCCAGGAACGGCATACGAGACTTACCATTATCCATCACTACCCTTAAAGCCCCAGTGACCATTAACCTTCTTTTAAAACCAATAACCATCAATTGAAGCCATTATCCTTCATTTTAAAACATTATTATTCTTAAGAAACTATTAAACTTCTCCAGAAACCATTATCCTCCCTCAGAAGCCAGTACCCTCCCCCAGAAACCATTATCCTCCCCCAGAAACCATTACCCTCCCCCAGAAACTATCCTCCCTCAGAAACCAGTACCCTCCCCCAGAAACTATTATCCTCCCCCAGAAACCATTATCCTCCCTCAGAAGCCAGTACCCTCCCCCAGAAACCATTATCCTCCCCCAGAAACCATTACCCTCCTCCAGAAACCATTATCCTCCCAAAGAAACCATTACCCTCCTCCAGAAACCATTATCCTCCCAAAGAAACCATTATCCTCCCAAAGAAACCATTATCCTCCCCCAGGAACCATTATCCTCCCCCAGGAACCATCCTCCTCCCCCAGAAACCCTGATCCTCCCCCTGAAACCATTAAATTTCATCTCAAAACCCGTGGAAGGACATAGATTCAGACACACACACGTCAGGAATACTTCATATCTCAGCGTAAATACTAAGACCAGGGCGCCACATTGTAAACACGGGTCTTCAAGCTCAAATTCCCTGCACTTAGAAGACACAGTGAGCTGATATGATGCCTTGTGAATCACTATCCAAGTTCGGTAAGACTCACTCACTTTGTATACAGTGAGAGAGAGAGAGAGAGAGAGAGAGAGAGAGAGAGAGAGAGAGAGAGAGAGAGAGAGAGAGAGAGAGTGTGTGTGTGTGTGTGTGTGTGTGTGTGTGTGTGTGTGTGTGTGTGTGTGCTCTTTTTATTCTTCCCCCATTCTGTTGACACTTCTCATCTCCTTCATCCACCCACACGAGAGTAAAAAAAAAAAATAAAGATAATTACAAGACAGACAAACATACAATTACCAGCATAACCTACATCATCAAACGTGACTACACTAACCAGGTAAGTTTTCTTTGTTAATATACCAATCAGGTTTTAAGCCGAGGAAGAGTAAACTAAAAGGACAGAATCTATTTTCCAGGTGTGAAGACTCGACCCACACATCAACTAATATAATATAAAACTTCTCATTATTACACATTTGTTAATATCTTCACTAATATAACGGTTAATATAGCTTCTATTCACCTCAGTTAACCCTCATTCATCTCAGTTACCCCTCATTCATCTCAGTTACCTCTCATTCACCTCAGTTACCCCTCATTCATCTCAGTTACCCCTCATTCATCTCAGTTACCCCTCATTCACCCACCATTCATCTCAGTTACCCCTCATTCACCTCACTTACCCCTCATTCACCCACCATTCATCTCAGTTACCCCTCATTCATCTCAGTTACCCCTCATTCACCTCAGTTGCCCCTCATTCACCTCAGTTACCCCTCATTCACCTCAGTTACCCCTCATTCACCCACCATTCATCTCAGTTACCCCTCATTCACCTCAGTTACCCCTCATTCACCCACCATTCATCTCAGTTACCCCTCATTCACCTCACTTACCCCTCATTCACCCACCATTCATCTCAGTTACCCCTCATTCATCTCAGTTACCCCTCATTCACCTCAGTTGCCCCTCATTCACCTCAGTTACCCCTCATTCACCTCAGTTACCCCTCATTCATTTCCTCCACCTCAACAACTCTCCCCCACCCCCCTTCATGTCAAAAACTCTCCTCACTTTACCTCACCATCATGTCAATAATCATCCTCACTTCACCTCACCATCAAGTTAACAAGTTACAACAACTCTCCTCACCTCACTATCATATCGAAGACATCACGTCAGGCCAGTTCGGTTGACATAACATAAGTTGGTTCTAACAGATAATTTGTTAATGTGACCCAGCAGAGGAAGGAGTGAGGAACCTGCTCTCTCTTCCCTTCACTCCTCACGCACCAACTTGTCTTCACTTCTCACGCACCAGCATCAACACGTCTCCACTCCTCACGCACCAACTTGTCTTCACTTTCACGCACCAGCATCAACACGTCTTCACTTCTCACGCACCAATACGTCTCCACTCCTCACGCACCAACATGTCTTCACTTCTCACGCACCAGCATCAACACGTCTTCACTTCTCACGCATCAATACGTCTCCACTCCTCACGAACCAACATGTCTTCACTGTCAAATTATTATTAAAGGCCAGATATTTTGCTGGACAAGGCAGGGCAGGACAGTGAGCCATGAGTCATAGCTTTAATGAACAACTCCTCAATTAGTTGCCAGGGGGAAGGTCGTTCAGTAATGACGTGGCGAGAACTGAGGAGAAAAGTGGTGACCCAGCCAATGAATGATGAGGCGTCAGCGGTGATCCACAGGTTGAAACAAGTGGACCGTGGATGGTAATGTCCTACTTGTCTGTGTGATGTAACAAGACTGTATCAACAGGTGGGGCCAGACGAGGCTTAATGACACCATCGTCCAAGTCTTATTAACTCTGTCAGCTGGTAATACGTGTGTGGATGCGACCAACTATTTAAGCTGCGACAAGATAGATGGTATCCAACATGAAATCAAAGCTGCATTAAGGCTTGACCATTACGGAGTGGGCTGGCGTACGAGGTTTTGAGAATGTGTGCCCAGTACCGGAAATGTTTAACCCCAGGTACGAAAGTTGAATCTGAAATAGGCGGCGCTTGATACTGTTTACGTGTTTTGCTGGTTGATGAAGGATTCGCAAAGGCTCAAACGATGAATTTCCCTCTTAATAGGTGAACTAAGAACACATTTAACTGCCTCACTGGACCTCAAGCACACAAATAACGTGTCCTAAAATATAACACCAAGACTGTACTTTAATTTGATACACTGACACACGTAGCACCAGTGAGTGAACAAAAACAAGGGAGAGAATGCTGGTCAATCTCCACCCACGATGACGGAGGGACGTGAACCAGCGGCGTGACGCGTGAGGGATGTGAACCAGCGGCGTGAGGGACGTGAACCAGCGGCGTGAGGGACGTGAACCAGCGGCGTGAGGGACGTGAACCAGCGGCGTGAAGGACGTGAACCAGCGGCGTGAGGGATGTGAACCAGCGGCGTGAGGGACGTGAACCAGTCCATGTGTTCGCGGACTGACACATGAACTGTCACCACTACCATAAATATATTGTAAACAGAAATGAACACCTGTTTAGATACATACAATATAAACCTTTATTTTGTATTCCAACAGACCAGCCGACAGCCACACACCTGCCCCATCACTCCTTCCCTCAACCTGCTGTGTTCCACCACGGTGTTCCCCCCCACAACACACACACACACACACACACACCTGCCCCATCACTCCTTCCCTCAACCTGCTGTACCTCCTGTGTTCCACCACGGTGTTCCCCCCCACAACACACACACACACACACCTGCCCCATCACTCCTTCCCTCAACCTGCTGTGCCTCCTGTGTTCCACCACGGTGTTCCCCCCCACAACACACACACACACACACACCTGCCCCATCACTCCTTCCCTCAACCTGCTGTGCCTCCTGTGTTCCACCACGGTGTTCCCCCCCACAACACACACACACACCTGCCCCATCACTCCTTCCCTCAACCTGCTGTACCTCCTGTGTTCCACCACGGTGTTCCCCCCCACAACACACACACACACACACCTGCCCCATCACTCCTTCCCTCAACCTGTTGTACCTCCTGTGTTCCACCACGGTGTTTCCCTCCACAACACACACACACACACACACCTGCCCCATCACTCCTTCCCTCAACCTGTTGTACCTCCTGTGTTCCACCACGGTGTTTCCCTCCACAACACACACACACACCTGGTTTACTTACCCCTGTCCCTCCACGCCGCCCATCACCATATATCATCCCACGAGCTTTTAATAACTTTTATCAAACCATTTTTTTCCCACTGATAAAATGAGTTTGAAAATAGTTTCCACTATATTTTGCCTTGTTGGGGTTAAGTGAGAATATTGTCATCAAATAGTTGTGTTACTGGTGAGGTGTGTGTGTGTGTGTGTGTGTGTGTGTGTGTGTGTGTGTGTGTGTGTGCGCGCTCTGGTTGTGGTGGTATGGTTACGTTTATCCGACGGTGGTGGTGGAGGTAGATAAAAAGTGTGGTGGAGGAGATGTGGTGGTGGAGGAGATGTGGTGGTGGAGTAGACAGTGTGGTGGTGGGGAGCAGGGAGGTACTCACTCTTGCACTTCATGCCCTGGTTCTTGACGCCGTGCATCATGGAGCCACAATGGTCACAGAAGGTGGGCGTGGTGTACGTGGCATCCTCCCATTGGTGGTTAAGATGGTCCGTTTGCTGTTACCACAATACCACACACACGGGTTGTACCATACAGTCATACCACACGCGGGGTTGTACCATACAATACCACACACACGGGTTGAACCATACAGTCATACCACACATATAGGTTGTACCACACATGACGTCACATCCAACCAATCATATATCGACATTTTAAAGTTATTTATTTTTAACATTGAACAAAGTGAATGATAATATTGTCATACATATACATATAATATTATAACAATGATAATATTTTCATACATACAAATACATAAAGCATAACAACCGAGAAAATACACAAAAATATATGAAATTATTGAGAAGAGAACGAGATAAAAGAGACAAAAATACACGATAAAGAGATAAAAAGAGAGAACACAGGATAACAAACGTGATCAGTGGTGATTGGCCAGACGAGTCCACACGTAACAGACATGCGAAGTGAAGAAAAGAAAGGAAATGCATAAGAAAATGACATGCAGAGAAAGAAAAACATAAACAAACTTAAAAAACACACAAAAACAATTAAACAAGAATAACTTACCATAAAAGAATAACATAGGATTGAACTTAGAATTAACTTACCAAGGGAGTAACTATAATAAAAAAGAACCCACGTAAAACCACTCGATAGACTACTTCGACTCAACAGTTGGAAAATCGTAAACTTACCGTAAAAAAAAAATTGAGATGACAAAAAGCATAATACAATACAAATTAAAAGTAACTAATAATGTGACGTACTTACAAATACAATGGAAGCAGACAAAAAAAAGGGAACTAAAAAAAAGGTAGAACGATAAAAATATTCTCAAAATACCGCCCTAGATACAGACAGTCTCACGTAAACAAAAAACATACTCGTCGACTCAGATTTTCGTGGATTTCTTGTGAATGTTTATATTACAACAGGAACACTATCCTCATATGTGGCAGACCTCACACATCAGCAAGTGAGGACAATATTACTCTGCTATCACAAACATTCGCACGACCCCCACTAAATATCAGTAAGGCGTTATTGTATATTTTTATGAGGCATCCAGGATAATATATAATAAGTATGGGGTTGTTTTTAAGACATATGAGAACTTTCCTGAAGGAGGGGAAGAAGAGGGTGTGGTACCTGCTGCTACACTGTGTAATCATATGTAAATTACAGGTGAACAAGACACAACACTACAACTACCACCTAGTGTCTTGAGGTGATGTGGGGGGAGATATGAGACACGTGTAAGGGGTGTAGGTGTGAGTGAGGGGAGAGAGGGGGGGAGACACGTGTAAGGGGTGTAGGTGTGAGTGAGGGGAGAGAGGGGAGGAGACACGTGTAAGGGGTGTAGGTGTGAGTGAGGGGAGAGAGGGGGAGGAGACACGTGTAAGGGGTGTAGGTGTGAGTGAGGGGAGAGAGGGGGAGGAGACACGTGTAAGGGTTGTAGGTGTGAGTGAGGGGAGAGAGGGGGAGGAGACACGTGTAAGGGTTGTAGGTGTGAGTGAGGGGAGAGAGGGGGAGGAGACACGTGTAAGGGGTGCAGGTGTAAGTGAGGGGAGAGGGGGAGGAGACACGTGTAAGGGGTGCAGGTGTAAGTGAGGAGAAAGGGAGGAGACACGTGTAAAGGGTGCAGGAGTGAGTGAGGGGAGAGGGGGAGGAGACACGTGTAAAGGGTGCAGGAGTGAGTGAGGGGAGAGGGGGAGGAGACACGTGTAAGGGGTGCAGGTGTGAGTGAGGAGAGAGGGAGGAGACACGTGTAAAGGGTGCAGGTGTGAGTGAGGGGAGAGGGGGAGGAGACACGTGTAAGGGGTGCAGGTGTGAGTGAGGAGAGAGGGAGGAGACACGTGTAAAGGGTGCAGGTGTGAGTGAGAGAGAGAGAGAACTGGTGTTAATAGATACAGCTGAGCCAAAAATAGGAGGAGGAAGAGGAAAAGGAAGAAGAAGAATGGCCACAATGGTCTCCTCTCACTACACTCACCCTCTCTACTCAAGGTCTGCAACACTCACGCTACACATCATCCCATTCATCACGTCACGTCTTCTCTTTCCTCCCTTATGACACGCTTATAAAAGGAGTGAAAGAGTGTGGTAGAGTGTGGTAGAGTGTGGTAGGTTCCAAGCCCATGGGTGTAAAAAGTGAGGAGGAGGAGGAGGAGGAGGAGGAGGAGGAGGAGGAGGAGGAGGAGGAGGAGGAGGAGGAGGAGGAAGAAGAAGAAGAGAGGAAATAGGACGAAGAGGAGGGGGGGAGGAGGAGAGGAAATGATAGGAGGAGGAGAAAGAGTAGAGGAGATGGGAGGAGGAGGAGGAGGAGAAAGAGTAGATGAAGTGGGAGGAAGAGGAAATGGAGAAGGGAGGAGGAAGAGCATATGGAGAAGAGCGGAGGAAGAGAAGGGAGGAGGAAAAGGAAGAGAAGGGTGGAGGAACAGGAAGAGGAAGGTGGAGGAGAAGAGAGGAAGAAGAGCAGGAAAATAAAAAAGTTAGAGGAGAAGAAAGGGACGAAGAATAAAAGTTAAGGAAGACATAAAAGAGAAGGAGGACATGAGAGAGCTTGATGTTTAGGGAGGTGCAGTATACATCACAGAGGTAAACAATCATCACCGTGGCTCCAGGGAAGGCAGGCGTGTCTCGGTGTTTACTGACCAGACACATCTAACATACAACACAAACAGACTCAAGTGTGGTGCCAAGATGTGAGAAATAGGCATCTTGGGTTGTCTCTCTCTCTCTCTCTCTCTCTCTCTCTCTCTCTCTCTCTCTCTCTCATACATACATACAGTAAATACAAATAAAAACACGAACAAGAACTAAAAAAAATAGTATTAACAACAATAAATAAATAAAATATAATAATAAGGACAATAATTTAGTACTACTAATAATAAAACACAGAAAACAAGTTAACCCAACAACATATATCAAAGTGCATCCTATAATTAACTAAGACTCGTTCCTTAATTAAAATAATAAGCCCCAGTACTCACCTCTGATGCCTCCACAGTATCAACACCATACACTGTCACACAAACACTGAGAACACTACTACTTACCCTCGGGTACTCCACCAAAGGAACGTAAACCCTGAACAGTGTATTTGTGATAGCAACTCAAATAGGTCCCAGTCCTAACGGGCCCCAACCAAAGCTAACCTAGCCGTTAGGATTGGACAACATTTGGATTGGGTTCTATTAGGTTGGGGGTTCATTAGTCCTGGGCTCCAATCCAGTTTGGTTGCTTCCACAACATAAACTAAATCAGAGATTATTACGTCAAAGCAACAGGAGGAAGCACTGATGAAGGCAGCTCGTGAAGGACAACTGTATAACATGCAGGTGGAGGTACGAAGTCATCACGAAGGAGTGAGACGGGAGCAGCAAGAGCACTTACCTTCGCAGCGCATCCCCTGGTGGATGATGCCGTAGAGGAGGGAGCCGCAGTGGTCACAGAAGGTGGGCGACCCATATGTCTGCGTCCGGAACTTGTGCTTTGTGCGGGTGTCCTACGGGGAGAGGGAGAGACCAGGCTACTGTTACTGTGGCACTACTGTATACAAGCTCCTAGCTAGTGCTGCTCCAACACTACGTAGTGGTGCTCCTCCTCCAACACTCTACATAGCTGTTGGTTAGTGGTGCTCCTTCTCCAACACTCTACATAGCTGTTGGTTAGTGGTGCTCCTTCTCCAACACTCTACATAGCTGTTGGTTAGTGGTGCTCCTCCTCCAACACTCTACATAGCTGTTGGTTAGTGGTGCTGCTTCTCCAACACTCTACATAGCTGTTGGTTAGTGGTGCTCCTTCTCCAACACTCTACATAGCTGTTGGTTAGTGGTGCTCCTTCTCCAACTCCTTCTCCAACACTCTACATAGCTGTTGGTTAGTGGTGCTCCTCCTCCAACACTCTACATAGCTGTTGGTTAGTGGTGCTCCTCCTCCAACACTCTACATAGCTGTTGGTTAGTGGTGCTCCTCCTCCAACACTCTACATAGCTGTTGGTTAGTGGTGCTCCTCCTCCAACACTCTACATAGCTGTTGGTTAGTGGTGCTCCTCCTCCAACACACTACATAGCTGTTGGTAAGTGGTGCTCCTCCTCCAATACACCACAAGTGCCTACAAAACACTCCAAAAGGGATTAGTACTTCAATCTACCAGTACTTTAATCCTGGTCACCACCATCTACAGTGTTAATCTCCACTACTAAAATTACAAGTCAAATAGTAACACTTCACTACGAGACGAATATAAAAGTTATCACCAATTACCCTTTAAAACTAAGGAATTACTCAACACTTAATGGGAATTTCAAGGTGATGATGAACCTATTACATGAAATTGAATGAAATATGTCCAATGTATTACTGAATAGGAGATACATACTGTATATCCTCCGAGGCACACACACACGACGCACACACACACACACACACACGCACACACACACACACACACACACACACACATACTACTTCATATTAACACCCGAGGACGAGTTATTGCACCACGTGAACACCACACCACCCGGTGTCTCCATGACCACGTAAGGTCCTTCATATCAACACCCGAGGACGAGTTACTACACCACGTGAACACCACACCACCTGGTGTCTCCATGACCAGTCCAGGCCCGGGCCATCAACTGTAAACTATAATAATTTGTATGTTCAATTCATGTTCCTTCTTCTTTCAGTAATGAAAGCTTTTGTTAAACGACCCACCCACCCCATGTCTTTGTATGTAATAAGTCATTTTTGTCCAATGTATATTTTCTGCCTTTGGGCTGCTGAACTTTGTCAATAAACCGTTAATTATTATTAATATTAATATTAATATTATTATTATTATTATTATTATTATTATTATACTACTACTACTACTACTTTGCTGTCACTCGGAATCGAGTATGACGATCATCCAGTTATGATATAATTATATGAGCTATTAAGGAAGTCACCTAGGTTGGTGAGTTCTGAGGTGACTAAAGAAGCCGATACGATACCGGCAGGGTCGATCACAGAAGTTGAACATGTGGGGGGCTACATCAACTGAAGTGCGGGAGGGGCGGCGGCAGCGTCTTTCCGGCGTTGGCGCTTGTCTGCCACGTTGTGCAGTCGGGCAAAATCGAAAGTATTGACACTTTGTATGGTGCTCCCCCCTCCCCCCCATGCGTTACGGTGTGGAGTAATCGTCTCCCAGGTGAGGGAGTCGATTTGGCACGTTTTCAGGTTTGTCTTAAGATTATCCTTATACCTCCTCAGTTGCCCACCAGCATTACGTTTACTATTCGTTAGGTGACTGTATAGTAGCTGCTTTAGCAGTATACTGTCATCCATGCGGCTCCATTATTCACGAACAACTACGCTGGACTGGCCATGTCACACACACACACACACACACACACACACACACACACACACACACACACACACGATCGTTATAGAAAAAAACAAATCCCCACCTCCTCTCACCTCCACCCCCACCTCCCCTTGCCTCACCACTGCCTCCCCTCATCCCTCACCTGTCACCATTGTCCAACCAGGGGATAATTAACCTCACATCAAAGCTGCCTAATTAAATTTTCCCTTAACATTCTCTCGTGTCTGTATGAATGTTTCCGTGAGGGATGATCGAGGGACTTATGTTCTTATGTTCTGTCACGTGTACTTGGCCCTTGTATACCTACCTGGCCCATGTCTCTACCTTGTACACCTACCTGGCCCATGTCTCTACCTTGTATACCTACCTGGCCCATGTCTCTACCTTGTACACCTACCTGGCCCATGTCTCTACCTTGTACACCTACCTGGCCCATGTCTCTACCTTGTATACCTACCTGAGACTAATATCAACATTTAAACTATCGAACATTTAGACCAATACCGAATTCAATGTAAACCCTCACACCCAGGTAACACCCAGGTAAACTAATCACCAGGTAATAACCCAAGTGGACGTGTGTTAGGAGGTGTTAACTTGGTGATATCCCGCCAGGTCGATGGTGTCTGGAGGGGGTGAGAATAGTGGCGTGATTAGTGATGTGAGTAGAGATGTGACCTCTTGTAGCAGCCACTCAACACCCTGGCCTATGACGTGAATAGACGTGTGTGTAATCCCCTCCGGAGTTCACGAGGAGTGTCATGTATCACCCCCCCCCTCCCTCCCCCAGTAAGTAAGAGGGGGAAGAAGGGGAGGAGGGGTGTGTCATGTTAAAGTGTCAAAAGTTGGCACACGATAATGCTGTGTGTGTGTGTGTGTGTGTGTGTGTGTGTGTGTGTACAGTATATATTCAAGGGATCATAGGTAACATTGCAATAGGTTTTAGGTTCAAGACCCCACTAAATGACCCCAAGACCCCACTATAAGACCACAAAACCACACTATATGGCCCCGAAGACCCCATTATATGACCTCAAGATCCAAGCCCCCATTACATGACCCCAGGGCCACACTATATGGCCTCAAGACCCCACTATAAGACACCGGGCCACTGAGTGACACCAAGAGGAGGTAACATAGGACCTCTGAGTGACACCAAGAGGAGGTAACATAGGACCACTGAGTGACACCAAGAGGAGGTAACACAGGACCTCTGAGTGACACCAAGAGGAGGTAACACAGGACCTCTGAGTGACACCAAGAGGAGGTAACACAGGACCTCTGAGTGACACCAAGAGGAGGTAACACAGGACCTCTGAGTGACACCAAGAGTACCCAACAGCCACCCACCATCAGTAAGAACCCCTGGGTATTCAAGTCACGTTCTCATACTCACAATGGCGAGGTCTCAGCCTAACCTTCCCAGAAAGTTAGCTAACCCGGGCGATACGTGACCTGGAGAACACAAGTGTTCTCACCAACACAACGCTGGTAACGCCTTTAACATCCACGTAACATTGGTTTGTGGTTACGTTTTCGACACTCACATAACACTGGTAACATCTTCAAAATATGACTAGTAACGTTTTCAAAACAACACTAGTAACGTATTCAACACTCACATAACACTGGTAACGCCTCACTAATAGGAGACTTACCCTTACGGAGAAAGGTAATGAGAAGATATTGAGCAGGTACTGGCAGGTATTAAACAGTTATTAGGCAGGTACTTAACAGGTATTGAACAGGTACTAGTGCTACTTGTGAACAGGGCTGTGCCCTTCTGAGGGCCGAGTTAGAGAGGGCCAAGGAAGAAATCTTGAAATTAAAGGAAGTGATAGCGAGGATGGAGGAAGAAACGAGACAAGGAAAGCCCGTGTCTGACGAAAACTCAAGCGAATGGAAGGTTGTGAGGAGAGGGACGACCAAACTGGTGGTGAAAAAACACACCAAGGAAACGAGAACAACGGCTATGTGTACAAACTCTTTCAGTCCTTTAATAGACGAATTGGACGCTCGCATAATCAGGGACAAGGCTGACAAGGAAGGTACGAAAACCATAATTGTTGGCGATTCCCAGGTACGGTACGTGGACAGAGCTTTTTGTGGTAAAAATAAAAATAGGAAGAGTGGAACAAGTTACCAAATATCATCATTAACTCGAATACGCTGGATAACTTCAAACATAAGCTGGATGGATATATGAGCAATAGGGGTTGGGTGTAAATGGGACTGCCCAGTATGGGCCAATAGGCCCATTGCAGTTTCCTCCATTCTCGTGTTCTTGTGTTAAAAGGTATTGAACAGGTACTAGGCAGCAACACCTAAATTGTGAATCCCCGTGTATGGAATTCACAGCACAATCTTACCAAGCAATGATTTGGAAAGGGGGGGAGGGGGTAGTCTGGCCGTAACGAGATTGTCGGATCGTATGATGATTAGCTTGGGAGGTCGCGAGAATTGTTCCGGGAGTGATGATTAGTAAAGGAAGCCGGGGAGTTGGTTTCGTGTGTTCATCCATGTAATCCTCTCCCACTGTGTACGTACCCATGTAAGCCTCTCCCACTGTGTACGTACCCATGTAAGCCTCTCCCACTGTGTACGTACCCATGTAAGCCTCTCCCACTGTATACGTACCCATGTAAACCTCTCCCACTGTGTACGTACCCATGTAAACCTCTCCCACTGTGTACGTACCCATGTAAACCTCTCCCACTGTGTACGTACCCATGTAAACCTCTCCCACTGTGTACGTACCCATGTAAACCTCTCCCACTGTATACGTACCCATGTAAACCTCTCCCACTGTGTACGTACCCATGTAAACCTCTCCCACTGTGTACGTACCCATGTAAACCTCTCCCACTGTGTACGTACCCATGTAAACCTCTCCCACTGTATACGTACCCATGTAAACCTCTCCCACTGTGTACGTGTCCATGTAAAGCTTTTCTACTATGGTTATATACATATAAAGCTGTCACATTCTCAGTAGAGGTGTCCTACACTGTCTCGGTAGAGCTTTCCCACACTGAGTCAGTAGAGGTCCCCCACAGCTCTCCCAGTGTCTCAGTAGAACTCTCCCGTGGCGTCTCAATAGATCGTCCCCATACGGGTAGTCCCTTAACAACATGAGACGGGCCTCTTCTGAGCCCCGACGACCTTAATATTCTCTCTATCTCTCAATGATATTGTCTCGCCTCCCCTACCACATACCCGCACACGCACACTATTCAGTGTTTGTGGGTGCTTGCCTGCCACCCCGCTTACCAGCCAGCATGCCTGCCAGCCAGCATGCCTGCCACTCCTCCTATCAGCCAGCATGCCTGCCACCCCTCTTGCCAGCCAGCATGCCTGCCACCCCTTCTGCCAGCCAGCATGCCTGCCACCCCTTCTGCCAGCTAGCATGCCTGCCACCCCTCCTACCAGCTAGCATGCCTGCCACCCCTCCTGCCAGCCAGCATGCCTGCCACCCCGCCTGCCTGTCACCCCACCTGTCTGCCACCCTTCCTGCCAGCCAGTATGCCTGCCAGCCAGCATCCCTGCTGCCCATCCTGCTAGCCGGCGTGCCTGTTATCCTCCCTGTCAACCTACCAACCAACATGCCAACCCACCTGACAACAATGCACAGGGTTTGAAAAATGCAATATTTACCCTTACAGGAGAGAGGGTGGCGGTGCTGGGGCGGAATATTAACAGTGCCACGTTACATGCCGGCCTAAGTGACCAGGGATGTAGTCCAGACAGGTTCGTACGATAAATTTTCCTCGTAAACTGCAGATCTGAGGACCAACTCATCTAACGTTCTCATTTTAAAGTTATGAACCAAAAACAAAGTCCACAATGACACCAACATTTAACTGAGACTATTTACGTCCAACATGGAACAAAAAAGAAAAGAAAAAAAAAGTAGAGACTCTTTGTGAATCCTGGTCCAGCACACCTGAGTGGTCACGACCAGGTTTGGGTTTTTAATTAAGGGAGAGAGAGACTTTAATCTGTGTGCGTCATTGTTTACGTGTAAATGTAGCGGCGGCCGACACAACCACAGCGAACTGCCACTACATGTTAGCGGATAAACGTTCACCAGATATTAATATACATGTATGTGTGTGTGTGTGTGTGTGTGTGTGTGTGTTCACCAGCACCACTACGTAAAGTGCCTTTACGTCACTTGGGTGAACTAGTAATAGTGGCACACGTCAGATGGACCATGTGGACCATCTGTTTCTCCCAGTGGCCACTTTGTCTCACAGACTGTGGACCATTACTGAACTTTACCACTAACTGTGCCTGCTGGGGGTAGCTCCTCTCTCTACTTGTAGTGTCAAGTATATCAATGTCTGCTTCATAGTCATTTGATACAAAATTCTCCAATTAATAGTTAAAGTTTTATTTTCCTCATAAGTTACACATCTTAAGTGTCATTTTTCGTAGATGTTTTAGGTCATTAGTGAAAATTCCGGGTGAGCGTCGTGTGGCTACAACCCTCACCTACAGCGTTAACATCACCTGGAGCGCCCCCTGTCCACCCGGCTGTGATTGAGGACCTAACATACATCTGGGAAAGTGAAGGCTGTCGAGAGCAGTGTCAGTTACACTCTCTTCCGGTGTATCGAGGACTTAGTGACAACAGTTGAGCCAGGAACCAGAAACTGGTCATATGAGCGCTAGTGTGGGGATAGTACACCCAGCAGCTAAGGTAAAACACCCGGGAGTTGTAAAATGAAACTGAGAAATATAAGATGAAATGAGGAAATATGAAGGAGAAACACAAAAACGCCCGGCGATATAGATAAAAAAGCTAAACTGGGATGAAAAGTGAGAAATGATGATGATGATGATGATGATGATGATGATGCAGTTAACGGGACGGGACGAGGAGATGCCAAAGGTTCAGTAACGTTAACTGAGATAAAGTACTACAAGTATTATTAGCAACGTTACGCGAAATGATGATAATATTTGCAATGTTAAGCGAGATGTAAGTTATATTTTCCAACGTTAAGCGATATACAATATACTTACTTTCTGTGAAATACAAGCAATAGTTAACGACATTTAAGCGAAATAGTAGTGATATTGTGAAATGACCTCTCCCTGTAAGGTCAGAGGTCATGCGTAAAGTCAATCAAAGTTATGACTTGTGCACGCGCTACCAATGTCCTGAGAGAGAGAGAGAGAGATTAAACGCAGCCTCACTTGGTCATCCTCTAGATAACTCTACCCGGGGGCCCTTCTGGACATAGTAAGGAGTCTGATAGCTGCTATCCTTGGTCAGATTGCCCTACTGTTTCCCATTGTCTGTACACCTGCACTGTCTAGGTCCATTGTATACCAGCATTGTCTATATACAATACATGCCCAATCAATGTAAACCTGAATGACGATTTTACAGAAAGTGCATCCATCCATCTGGCTAACACTGCATTTCCTGGACAGATCGATAAATCAAGATATACACAATACAGACAGATACATTGACAGATATAGATAGTGACGGTGGAGCCTGAAGGACAACATGCTTGCTCTTTACCTTCCTCTACACACCGTCATTCTCTCCCTCTACACACCGTCATTCTCTCCCTCTACACACCGTCATTCTCTCCCTCTACACACCGCCATTCTCTCCCTCTACACACCGTCATTCTCTCCCTCTACACACCGCCATTCTCTCCCTCTACACACCGTCATTCTCTCCCTCTACACACCGCCATTCTCTCCCTCTACACACCTTCATTCTCTCCCTCTACACACCGTCATTCTCTCCCTCTACACACCGTCATTCTCTCCCTCTACACGCCTTCATTCTCTCCCTCTACACACCTTCATTCTCTCCCTCTACACACCGTCATTCTCTCCCTCTACACACCTTCATTCTCTCCCTCTACACACCTTCATTCTCTCCCTCTACACACCTTCATTCTCTCCCTCTACACACCATCATTCTCTCCCTCTACACACCTTCATTCTCTCCCTCTACACACCGTCATTCTCTCCCTCTACACACCGTCATTCTCTCCCTCTACACGCCTTCATTCTCTCCCTCTACACGCCTTCATTCTCTCCCTCTACACACCTTCATTCTCTCCCTCTACACACCTTCATTCTCTCCCTCTACACACCTTCATTCTCTCCCTCTACACACCGTCATTCTCTCCCTCTACACACCGTCATTCTCTCCCTCTACACACCTTCATTCTCTCCCTCTACACACCTTCATTCTCTCCCTCTACACACCTTCATTCTCTCCCTCTACACACCGTCATTCTCTCCCTCTACACACCGTCATTCTCTCCCTCTACACACCGTCATTCTCTCCCTCTACACACCGCCATTCTCTCCCTCTACACACCGTCATTCTCTCCCTCTACACACCGTCATTCTCTCCCTCTACACACCGTCATTCTCTCCCTCTACACACCGTCATTCCCTCTAACTACCATCTTAAACTAGTCCTTATCGCCGTCTATTCATTCACCCCGTTTATCACTTCAGTTCTCCGCCTCCCACGTTATCAGCCATTCTCCTGCACACCGCCGCCGTCGCCTCTCTCTCTCTCTCTCTCTCTCTCTCTCTCTCTCTCTCTCTCCATCCTTCACCGTCACGGCTTCATGATCCGGTTGTCAAAGCATCAGTCTCCGCCGCTTGCACTTTGTTGATTACACTTGTGTTTTTCTCTGGTTTACGAGAGTGAGTGTTGCATCGTCCTTCCTCCCGGCACTCTCTCCCCTCCCCTCCCCCGGCTCTCTCCTACTCCACCCCTCACCTCCCCCGACACTCTCCTACTCCGCCCCTCTCCTCCCCAAGGCACTAACTCAGCCGCTTCTCCCCTCCTCCTCCTCCCGGCACTCCCTCATCCTCCTGCTGCCTCACACTTTCTGCTTATCACGACTCGTGTTAAAACTCCCTGGCTGATCCTCAACACCTCGCTCTCCACTCTACCTCCCTGACTGACCCTCAACTTCTCGCCCTCCACTCTACCTCCCTGACTGACCCTCAACTCCTCGCCCTCCACTCTACCTCCCTGACTGACCCTATTTCAGTATCATCAGCAAATTTACATATTTTGCTGTCTACGCCTATATCTATGTCATTTATGTATATAATAAATAGTAATGGTCCAAGTGCTGAGCCTTGGGGTACTCCACTAGTGACGTTACCCCAATCGGATTTAGTGTCATTAATGCTCACTCGCTGTTTCCTGTCCTGTAACCACGCCCTAATCCATTTTAGAATATCTCCTCGAATGCCATGAGCCTCCACTTTACGCATTAGTCTTTCGTGGGGACTCTGTTGAAGGCTTTGCAAAGTCAAGATATACCACATCATAATTGTGCCCCTCGTCCACTGATTCGAAAACAGTTGAAAAGAATGTTAATAGATTAGTCAGACATGAACGCCCACTTCTGAAGCCATGTTGGGAATCATTGATCAACTTGTGCTTCTCCAGGTTATTTCGAATAGAGTTTGAAATTGTTGCATCCAGCAATTTGCTTACAATTGACGTTAAACTGATTGGACGGCAGTTAGAGGATAGCGATCTATCTCCCTTCTTGAAAATCGGTAACACATTCGCTATCCTCCGGGATTCTGGTACTCCACCCATTTTTAATGACATGTTAAACAAATTTACTTCGGGCATACCACACTAAGTTCTTCCTTACATTCCTTTAATTCTCTGGCAAATATCTCATCGGGACCTGGTGACTTATTAGGCTTTAGTTTGTCTATTCGTTTATTAACATCGCGTTAACACATGTTAATCTTTACGCCCTGACTTCGGCTATCATTCTACACCAACACTTAATTGTTATTATTACTTGAAATTGCAGAAAATAAAGAAAATATATTAAACAATCAAGAGTGTTCCCAAGTTACCCGCACGGACGAACGGACGGACGGACACTAATACAGTACTACCTTGTTATCAAACAGGAAGGTAACTGTAACTTGGCGGAATCATATAATTCTTCGGTATGTCTGTAGATTATTTTCTTTAATTATAGAATTTACATTAAAAAATAAGTTTATGTATCCATTAAATACTGAAAAAAAAACTTGGGGCGGGCGGCCAAAAATGTGGTCGATTAGGGAACAGGAAACAAATATTGTATGTGTTTAATTAACCGAATAATCTAGTGTGTACGTGTGTCGGTATGTCGCCTGGGATCACCATTTATTTAATTCGCAATATATTCATAAATAAAAATGATGGCCAGTTACGGTGATATCTAATTAAAGCTTAACGAGATCAGTGTGTGTGTATATAGTGTGTTGTGGTCACGTTCATCATAACTATATTTTGAGAACATGTTGTCATATTACGGTGTACCGGATACTGTTTTCTTCAGCATAATAATTTAGTTTAAAATAAGAAAGAAGTGAAAAAAAAATGCGTCGAAATCAGAAGAAATTTAAAAACGATTCTAACCTGACGGTAAGTGGATGTTGACTCGCCACAGAAACTTATGGCTCACTGTTTACATGGGAGGAGGGGACGTCTATGAAACTATATTAACGAGCCAATCAATACATGTGACGTAAACCAATCAGGGGTTATATAATATTACCTTAATGATGCAACAGAACGCAACAGACTATGAGAGGGTCTACATCACCCAGGTTAACTCGGTTCATGGCGATGTATCAAAATTTACGCCCAAAAATATTCACTTTCGTCTGTGTGAAAACCTTTACCGTCCTATCCCAGCAGATAAACTCTGTTCACTCAGGCTTCTATGACAACTTACATAAGATCCAGTGAGTTTAAAGCCGCACTCATCTTCTCAACTCTCGAAAAATAAAAATCTGGTTCGTGACGATCTCTCAAATTTCCCCGACAAAAATGTTCACCGTCGTGGTGGTGAAAAGCTTTGCCGCCGTATCCCAGCAGGTAAACAAAGCCCAATCAAGCTTTTACCACAACCTACAGGAGAATCAAGAGAGTTTCAAATAACAAGAATTGTTTTAGCGGTAATAATAACTCAACACCAGTCTTATCTTACTGACAAACTAACAGTAATTTTTTTGTGACCAAGATTATTCTTATTTGTATTTTTTAATACATTTCACTGTACTCGCTGGCGGACGTACGACCAGTGCCTTACAATATCGCAACAGTGAACAAACCTTTATCATTCCTGTTTTAATATCGAGCAGCGTCTAGTGTTGTGTTGTGTTGTTTTTACAACTAAATTATGAACTCGTGTGGAGAAATTTGTATTCTTCGTTCTTTCTCGAATAAAAGAGACAATATTTTTATTTCAATTCTAATTCATCTGATGAAGTGTGAACACACACACACACACACTCTAATCTCTGCTACTATCACAACATTAAATTAGACACAGTTACTATCAAGGGTGGGATATATATTGTAATGTGAACCAAAATATTAATAAAATCTGAGTGCCTAGATTTATCGTATATCAGATTTTAATGTTTATCTGATTTTATTGTTTGTCATATTTTTTAAAAACATTTGCCTTGTGTGTGCGTCGTCCTGAGTAACGTTAAGACTGACACTGGGAAATGAGGTGACCATATTGTGAGCATATTATGTGTGTGTGTGTGTGTGTGTGTGTGTGTGTGTCCCCTCTCATCCTACACCCACAGCCTCGGATCAATACCTCACTCTCTTAATCAACTCCCCGGGATGACTCTTATTCCGCCTCGACTCAACACCTTTGTCCGTATTATGAACCACGTGACGGATTCTCAGAGACACCTAAGTTATTTTTTTACTCTTAAGACAGCGCGTAACTTATACTGTACACTTAACCCACAACACAAAGCTGGATTCTCAAAAGTAAGTATGTTGATTTTGTCCTCTTAACTGGAGATGCGAGAACGTGTCTAAGTTAAACAAAATGTCAGCATAAGTGCACTGTGACTCTAGCTAATCCTAACTTACGGTATAGGAAATAATATCACCGACGAAACATTCTTTTTGTGAATCTGGGTTCTAAGATGGCTCGGACTCACAACAAAGGAGTCGGTGCCTTAATTCTTTTTCTTCTTCTTCTTCTTTCTTCGTCTCGTAACTGAGGCGGGTGAAAGGTCTTGTTACGGTAGAGTCTTGGTATAATTTTGAGGCCATTTTAACGACAATTTATGGATCCTCAGATAATCTCCCCAGATATACCTCCCCCAAATCACCGCACATATTCTCCCCCATATATCCTTCCCCGGATAGCCTCCCCAAATTTTCTCCTCCGGCAACCTCCCAATATATCTTCCCCCAGACAGCCTCCCCCAAGAGACACGCCACCTCTTAGTTGTAATTAACACAGCCCAACTCTCTTTCTCTCTCTCTCTCTCTCTTCATTACCAACTTCTAATTCCTTCTCCTCCTCTTATCTATTAAATGACTGTTTATTTAATCTTTTGGGTGGTGGTGGGGTGGGTGTGAGGTGAGGCGGCGTGTGAGGTGAGGCGGCGTGTGGGGTGGGGCGGGGTGTGAGGTGGGGATGGTGTGAAGTAAGGCGGCGTGTGGGGTGGGGTCAAAGTTGGGTTGAGTTATGATTAGGTTCATGTCTTAATCCTCTGAATACGATAACTGAACATCTTGAGTACGATAACTTACAGCCCTCGAGTACAATAACTGTATGCCTCGAGTACGATAAATATACCAAATTATACGAAGTTTTAATTTAGTAAAATCACAATGTGTTTATCGGGTGCTTGAGTTTTAAGAGTACCAAGAGTTATGGTACTCAGCGACGCAAGAAATTATTAATATACACGTTGTACCGATAATTTGTCTTAATTGAGGAATATTATTAAAATTCTGATTATTTTCTAAGTCCGACAGCCGTTTATCACAGAGTTAATTTTAAAATATTGTTTAGTTAATTTTCACATTTCCAGTTAATTTCATACTCTTTCAGTTATATTTCATACAATTTAGTTAATTTTCATACATTTCCAGTTAATTTCATACTCTTTCAGTTAAATTTCATACAATTTTTGTTAATTTTCATCCATTTCAGTTAAATTTCATACCTTTCAGTTAATTTTTTTATTTCCCGGAGACGTACAGTATATTTATATCCCCAGAGTAATTAAGTTAAGCGGGGATAATTAGAAGAGCTAATTAACTGTGAGCGTATTAAGTATACCCTGAATATTTCTAAATTGAGTGTTTTTTAAACTGTATCAATAACTCTACGTCCCTTTGTTTCTCATTCACTCACTCGCTTACTGACGGAGCCTTCAAAAGCCAGTTGATATAACCTTAAAATATATCTACCTAAACTTAAATTAAATGGGACTACGTGAGTATTAGTTTACCTGGTGATTAAAATCGTTAACCTAACCAAACCTAATCTAACCTAACTTAACCCAAACTTAACTTAAATGGGACCACGTGAGTATTAATTTAACTGAAGATTAAAAATGCTAACCTATCCTACACCCAGGTAACATTAGGGTGTTTAAAGATCAGGTGAAATAAGCGGGAGGGAGGGAGGGAGGGGGCTAATCCTCAAGTGACCCCTTAAGTATTTACGCGGAAGTGTATTTAACTGCAGTCCTCCCTCGCTCATCCTCCACCTCTTAAGTTACAACTCACCCTCCACTTGCATCACGTTTCGCCTGGAGCTACACCTTCACTAACACCTGCCTGTATACTCTTAAGAATCACTACAGGTGTGACACATTCTCAGGTAAGATCATGTAGGGTTGGGTTGGGTTAGGTTGGGTTAGCGTTAGGTGAGGTTGGGTTGGGTTGGGTTGGGTTGGGTTAGCGTTAGGTGAGGTTGGGTTGGGTTGGGTTAGCGTTGGGTGAGGTTGAGTTGGGTTGGGTTAGGTTGGGTTAGCGTTAGGTGAGGTTGGGTTGGGTTGGGTTAGCGTTAGGTGAGGTTGGGTTGGGTTGGGTTGGGTTGGGTTGGGTTGGGTTAGGTTGGGTTAGCGTTAGGTGAGGTTGGGTTGGGTTGGGTTGGGTTGGGTTAGCGTTACTGTAGGTTGGGTTGGGTTGGATTAGGTTAAGTTAAGTTAGTACATGACCCTCTACACCCCACACACCCTGGACCCCTTACCTTAAACAAACACTTAAGGTCTTACTTTCGAGGACTGAAGCAAGGTTCATCTAATGCACATAACACTTAGGTCCATCACCATCCTCAGTTTACGGTCAATATATCTCTCCAGGTCACACGAATTATGGTACAATTTATTTATGTGTATTAATAATTATTTAAGTAATGTGGATACTGTATAATGAAGTATCACACACACACACACACACACACACACACACACACACACACACACACACACACACACACCAGATGAGATCAGTGGAAGGACTCGCGTGTTGAACTAAATGCACAAATTACAGTATATTAACAGACAAGAGTTGGTGAGGTGGGCGGCGGCAATTAGGGGAGCAGCAGGTACAGTCTCACCCTCAACACTGGTAGGTGAGGTAGCGGCCGTCAACACCCGGCTGGTCTGCTACTGTACACACTCATAGTTTACCAGACACTTAGTTGAGTTTAACGATCCTTACTGTGTTCATAGCCTCTGAGTCTAACATATCTGACGGAGAAGAGAGAGAGAGAGAGAGAGAGAGAGAGAGAGAGAGAGAGAGAGAGAGAGAGAGAGAGAGAGAGAGAGAGAGAGAGAGAGAGAGACTAGGGTCGGGGGGAGACGGTGAACACTGAACACCCACCCATCGCCTGGCCTACGTCGGGATTTCCAGAGATTCTGTCAAATCCAGGAGGAATTACTCTCTCGCATCCCTACAAACGCCACACCTCCCCTGGCCTCTCTCGCTCTCTTAGAGAAAGGGAAATCCAGATAAAGCGTCTCTTTCACAGTGAACGTTCCAGCCGGTTCATGGCGCTCCAGGGAGGCTTAAACTGATGCCAACTACCTGTTAATAATTCACGGTGCCATCCTCGGGGTCTGAGGGCTGGTGACCATGACCCACCACTCCTGAGGGTTGGTGACCATGACCCACCACTACTGAGGTTTGGTGAACCATGACCCACCACTCCTGAGGGTTGGTGACCATGACCCACCACTACTGAGGGTTGGTGAACCATGACCCACCACTACTGAGGGTTGGTGACCATGACCCACCACTACTGATACTAAAATAAATTATCCGGTTATGGAACAATTTAACTGTAGTTCTTATTTCTTAACCCCCAAACACACACATACACACACATGACTGTACATTACTGAACATTAAGACCAAGTAATCAATATATTCAGAGTGGTTATACCCATGAATACTTTATTTTATTAAATATCAAGTGTGTGTATTTCATTATAAGAACAAATACAATGATATTAATTTATCATTCTTAACAAGTGAATATATTCCAGCGAGGTTGACACGGTATGACGTCACTCTCTCTCTTGCTCTAACTCACTCACTCTAAACTCTCTCTCTTGTTCTCATTCTTTTTTTCTCTTTCAGGTTTTATCGCTCTCTCTCAATATCTTTCTCTTCCCCTCTAACTTAGTCACGCTCTCTCCGTCTCTTCCTCACCTTCCCTACTCTCTCTCTCAGACTTCCCCATTCTCTCCTACCCTTACTCAGTTTCCCTTCTCTCCCTCGGTCTCTCCCTCCCACTTACTCTCTCTAACACCACTTCTTTCTCTCCCTTCAACTCTCATTTATTCTCTATGACGCTCATACTCCCTTTTATCCTCACTTTCTTTCACTCTCCTCACTCTTTCCTACTCTCCTTCACTCTCTCCAACTCTCCCTCACTCTCTCCTGCTCTCTCTCACTCTCTCCTACTCTCCTTTACTCTCTCCAACTCTCCTTCACTCTCTCCAACTCGCCCTCACTCTCTCCTGCTCTCTCTCACTCTCTCCTACTCTCCTTTACTCTCTCCAACTCTCCTTCACTCTCTCCTGCTCTCTCTCACTCTCTCCTACTCTCCTTTACTCTCTCCAACTCTCCCTCTCACTCTCCTTCACTCTCTCCAACTCGCCCTCACTCTCTCCTATTCTCTCTCACTCTGTCCTATTCTCCCTCACTCTGTCTTACACTCTTCCTCACTCTCTCTTGCTCTCCCTCACTCTCTCCTACTCTCCCTCACTCGCTCGCTCCTACTCTCCCTCACTCTCTCCTACTCTCCCTCACTCGCTCGCTCCTACTCTCCCTCACTCTCTTCTACTCGCCCCCCGATTGCATTAGCGTTATGGTTCAACATCTTTCCTCTCGGCTTCTTTAATTGGACGTCATTGGGTCTTCGTTATAACCTCTTGTCTTCGTTATAATCTGTGGTGTTCGTTATAATCTGTGGTGTTCGTTATAATCTCTGGGCTGGTCTTCGTTATACTCTATAATCTGGTTTTCGTTATATATCTGGGCCTCATTATAACTTCTCGTCTTCGTTATAATCTCTAATCTGGTCTTCGTTATAACGTCTTACCTTCATTATAGTGGATTTCGTGGCCACCACTTAAACACAGGTAATCTCTCTCTCCTCCTAAAAACGTGTACACATAAGCTATCTTCATCTCACACACACACACACACACACACACACACACACACACACACACAGCTTCATTATACCTCATATAATACCTGCATCATTATCTCTTATTATCTTCTTATCGTCGGCACTAATTAAAACACCTGAAAGCTGTTGGTCATGGAAGGCCGTGGTCGCCAACCCTCAGAAATGAAGCTAGAGCACCTGACTGTGTATTAGGTGTCTGGCGCAGCGATGTAAGACAGGTGCAGTCTAGCAAGTGGAGTCGGGTAGTGGACAAATGGTGTCAAAATACGAATTCACTTATAACTGATGAAGACACACTTATAACTGATGAAGACACACTTATAACTGATGAAGACACACTTATAACTGATGAAGACACACTTATAACTGATGAAGACACACTTATAACTGATGAAGACACACTTATAACTGATGAAGACACACTTATAACTGATGAAGACACACTTATAACTGATGAAGACACACTTATAACTGATGAAGACACACTTATAACTGATGAAGACACACTTATAACTGATGAAGACACACTTAAAACTGATGAAGACACACTTATAACTGATGAAGACACACTTATAACGAGGAGAAAACACACTTAACCACTACAATTAATTACTCTGAATAATACTGTCGTTACCAATAGCCAATAGTTTAAATCTACTCAGTACTAGCAGAGGTAACACCCACTCACCTCCCGTAATACAACTTACCTTCTAGTACACACTCATTATACCTGCCGTTTATATACCTGGGAGAGTATGAGTGTTAACCCAGGTGCTCATTGACCAAGGTACCCGAGTCGTTATACTTACTGTGGTACACTCGAGGTCTTCCAACACTACTAATAAGGAGTGATCTTTTCGTGGTCGTGGTTATACTATACAGAGACAAGAGTTACAGTTGGTGGATATACGGTAAATAAGGGCGTTTTACACACACACACACACACACACACACACACACACATATGTACAGTACACTTGCCCACACACAAACACATATACATACCCCACACTTTCCTACACACACACATATGCACATGCCCACACACTCACACACATGTACATGTACACACGCCCACGCACACATGTACACACACCCACATGTACACGCGCGCCTACACACACACACACACACACGCCCACAAATGCACATGAACACACGCCCAACACCCAAAATATACACACGCCCACACATATATATCCACACACACACACACACACACACACACACACACACACATGTACACACGCCCGCCCACACACATACTCATGAACACACGCCGCCACCCCCTCACACACACACACACTGTACACACGCCCAAACACTCATGTACACACGCTCACACACATGTACACACGCCCACATACACACACGTACACACACCCACACACATGTTCACACGACCACACACATACATACTGTGCACACGCCCACACGCACGTACATATACACACACACACACATGTACACATGCCCACACATGTACACACACGCACACATGTATACACACACACATGTACACACGCACATCCACATGTACATGTACATACGCCCACATACACGCACACACATGTACACACGACCACACACACACACACACATGTACACACGCCCACACACACACATGCACACACGCCCGCACACACATGTACACACGCCCACACATATAGAGGAACAACACAAATCCAATACTCACGTCAGAGTCTGCGCCCTTGTCCCGCCCGGGGCATTTGAAGGTGACGAACTCATGACAACGTTTATGTACCACGAAGCTGCAGACTGTAACAAAAACGCAACCAGTTAGATACAGTCATAAGGTACAGTTAAATTAATGACATGTATTGTTAATGTTAGGTTACAGTTTCATGGATGACTTTGCTGCCACCTGTAAACGATGCAACCAGTTAGTTACAGTCATAAGGTACAGTTGAAGAGTAACAGTTATCAGTATAGTTGAAGTGAGTTACAGTTAGAGTACAGTTGAAGTAAGTTACAGGTAGGGGTAAAGCTGAAGCGAGTTACAGTGAGGGGTACAGTTGAAGTGAGTTACAGTGAGGGGTACAGTTGAAGTGAGTTGCAGTTAGGGGTACAGTTAAAGTGAATTACAGTTGGATACAGTTTACGTGAGTTACAGTTAGATACAGTTGAAGTGAGTTACAGTTAGACAGTTGAAGTGAGTTAGAGTTAGATACAGTTGAAGTGAGTTACAGTTAGATACAGTTGAAGTGAGTTAACTACTATAATAACACCAGTCATATAACTTATTAAAAACCTCCGTCAACTGTAACATCCTACCAGTTACATGTACAGTTAGTGTAAGTTACAGCTGCTATCATAACACCAAACTGTATCAAAATGAAACTAACATAACTGAAGACTGTAACGGCATACCAGTTAAATAGCTGCGTAGAATTACAGTCGAAAGTACAGTTACAAATACAAGTAGATATGATGAATAACAAGAACAGTTAGGTTGGTTACAGTTTGTTGAAAGCCCTCTTACAGTTAAATACAGTGTACAGTAAGTAATAACATGTAATTCAGGAGAGTTACAACCTACAGTTAGAGATACAAGATATTAAGAATAACAGTATTTAATATATTTCATTACACAGGTCGACAATGTTGAGACATGAACTTAAACGCATATTTTTGTTCAAGTTTCACGACTTAAAAAAGCGTCGCAGTTTCGAGTTTCAGTACTGATATCAACAGAGGGTGTGGTGTGGTGTGAGGGGAGTGTGGTGTGGGCCCTGTTGGGGAGTGTGGTGTGGGGGAGTGTGGTGTGGGGGAGTGTGGTGTGGGGGAGTGTGGCGTGGGGGAGTGTGGTGTGGGCCCTGTTGGGGAGTGTGGTGTGGGGGAGTGTGGTGTGGTGTGAGAGGGGGGAGTGTGGTGTGGGGGGGGTGTGGAGGGTGGGTGTGTTGGGTAGGTGTGTGAGAGACGGTGTGTGGGAGTAGGTGTGTGGCGAGTAGGTGTGTGGCGAGTGTCTCAAGTTTCATTACTAACATCAACAGAAAGCAAGAAATTAATTTAAAGCGACGTACAGTAGTGTCTTTTCCAGAGCCCAATAAGCAGCCGTAACTTACTTAAGAGAAACGTTGCTGAGGTAAACAGGACGACATTAAACCTACTTTAGCCAAACTCATAAACGGGACGGCGATAGATGACGACGACATACAGTGGCTGCCTGACGTAGGAAGATATACTGAGGAGGTTCCAGGGCACCATTCAGAAAGCCGGAGAAGTGTTTTATCACACAACTATCCCTGTGGTCTGAATCTCCGTAAAGTCTTAACACAGCCTCAACATCGACCATTTAAACAAAGCTCCGTGTGGTTATGGTGTAAAAGAACACAGTCTCTCTCTAGTCCCAGTCAACATCATCAAGTTTTGTCACCTTCCTAAGCATCATCATAACATCACTATATAAGTACATGAGTAGATATTTTCGGTTTTCGAGCAGAGAGAAACACCTTTGTGTTATGATATAATTTAAGACAGGTGACATGGGCTAATTACTGACTCAGGTAACATACTAACAACTTGTGGGATTTACTCTACCTGTGTTTTTTACCTTTGTCTGGTCATGAAAAGAATGAGTTACCGCGATGGATCTCCCATTTTGTCCAGGAAAGTCCCAACAAGTTTTAATACAATCGTCCATTCACTCCAGAAGTTTTAACAGCGAAACTGAACGCCTTTAAAGTTAGGAAGGAGGCTATTGTCTGCGTGAGTCACACCAATAGCCGCTCCTCTTGACTTGCATGACAATGAATTTCGCGCGAATGGGATTGTTTTTCACGGGCAGCTTAGCATTATTCTTGTACACCTCTGTTCTGTAAGAGACTCCCTCCTGTCACATTAACCACGACTGTTTATCATCACAGTAACACGACACAAGGACAGTTGACTCACAAAGGTTCATACAATATCTATATCCCTCATAATTGAAGATGTAAAAATGTACCCATCTGGTCGGTCGACTTAAGCCAAAACACCAAAGATAAAGTCTGGAAATAACATTAGAATGACAACAAACTTTAAACTCAACAAATTAACCAACGTTCACAGAGTATCAGTTAGGAGGAAAATTAACACAGAGAATGTTTGAATAAATAACCACACACACACACACACACACACACACACACACACACACACACACACACACACAGAAAATGTACAGTTGTAATTACAGCACTTCAGCTCAGTAAAACCCAAATACAAAACACTAGACTACAAGGACAACCTAGTTACAGTTAAACTACAAAACCGACCACAATATAATTACAATTTAAACTTTTTTGTCAAATTATCTAAAAAGCGGCGGCAACAGGAGCAATGCATCATGGTCCACCACACACACACGAATTTTTATAATAAACTAATTGTTGGAAACGTGTGAAGTTAAACAGGTATGACTCACTCACGGTGCTGAACATTATACTCACATTAAAATGACAAAGACTTATACTAAAACAATACAGTTTGGGTGACCTGTGGCAGCCTGTAGTGTTGCGAGGACAAGAGTGAGGCTTCAGTCTATTATCTTACAACAGTCTATTATCTTACTTCAGTCTGTTATCTTACTACAGTCTATTATCTTACTACAGTCTATTATCTTACTTCAGTCTGTTATCTTACTACAGTCTATTATCTTACCACAGTCTATTATCTTACTACAGTCTATTATCTTACTACAGTCTATTATCTTACTACAGTCTATTATCTTACTACAGTCTATTATCTTACTACAGTCTATTATCTTACCACAGTCTATTATCTTACTACAGTCTATTATCTTACTACAGTCTATTATCTTACTACAGTCTATTATCTTACCACAGTCTATTATCTTACCACAGTCTATTATCTTACTACAGTCTATTATCTTACCACAGTCTATTATCTTACTACAGTCTATTGTCTTACTACAGTCTATTATCTTACTACAGTCTATTATCTTACTACAGTCTATTATCTTACTACAGTCTATTATCTTACTACAGTCTATTATCTTACTACAGTCTATTATCTTCCCACAGTCTATTATCTTACTACAGTCTATTATCTTACTACAATCTATTATCTTACTACAGTCTATTATCTTACTTCAGTCTGTTATCTTACTACAGTCTATTATCTTACTACAGTCTATTATCTTACTTCAGTCTGTTATCTTACTACAGTCTATTATCTTACTACAGTCTATTATCTTACTACAGTCTATTATCTTACTACAGTCTATTATCTTACTTCAGTCTGTTATCTTACTACAGTCTATTATCTTACCACAGTCTATTACCTTACTACAGTCTATTATCTTACCACAGTCTATTATCTTACTTCAGTCTATTATCTTACTACAGTCTATTATCTTACTACAGTCTATTATCTTACCACAGTCTATTACCTTACTACAGTCTATTATCTTACTTCAGTCTATTATCTTACTACAGTCTATTATCTTACTACAGTCTATTATCTTACCACAGTCTATTATCTTACTTCAGTCTATTATCTTACTACAGTCTATTATCTTACTACAGTCTATTATCTTACTACAATCTATTATCTTACCACAGTCTATTATCTTACCACAGTCTATTATCTTACTACAGTCTATTATCTTACTACAGTCTATTATCTTACTACAGTCTATTATCTTACTTCAGTCTATTATCTTACCACAGTCTATTATCTTACTACAGTCTATTATCTTACTACAGTCTATTATCTTACTTCAGTCTATTATCTTCCCACAGTCTATTATCTTACTACAGTCTATTATCTTACTACAGTCTATTATCTTACTACAGTCTATTATCTTACTACAGTCTATTATCTTCCTACAGTCTATTATCTTACTACAGTCTATTATCTTACTACAGTCTATTATCTTAATTCAGTCTATTATCTTACTACAGTCTATTATCTTACTACAGTCTATTATCTTACTACAGTCTATTATCTTACTTCAGTCTATTATCTTACCACAGTCTATTATCTTACTACAGTCTATTATCTTACTACAGTCTATTATCTTAATTCAGTCTATTATCTTACTACAGTCTATTATCTTACTACAGTCTATTATCTTACTACAGTCTATTATCTTACTTCAGTCTATTATCTTACCACAGTCTATTATCTTACTACAGTCTATTATCTTACTACAATCTATTATCTTACTTCAGTCTATTATCTTACCACAGTCTATTATCTTACTACAGTCTATTATCTTACTACAGTCTATTATCTTACTTCAGTCTATTATCTTCCCACAGTCTATTATCTTACTACAGTCTATTATCTTACTACAGTCTATTATCTTACCACAGTCTATTATCTTACCACAGTCTATTATCTAACTGCAGTCTGTTAACCAAACAAACAATAGACAAAAACAACGATAACAAGAAGTGGTTTATGTCTGCATTGAGTCGTAACTTGTAAAAAAAAAAAAAACCCACACAGGTGAAAAACATCCACCAGTAATCAGGTCAGAGAGGAAAGGTAAAAAAAAAACATAAATAAATAAATAAAAAATCAGGAACTTAACCTAGTACACCTTTCTATGTCAGTCATATACTATACATCTACCCATCACTCGCCCGCTACCTGCACCCCCCCCCCCCCCCCCCCGGTAAACACTCCCCACATTACTACTAAATTAACCCTTAACTACTGCCACATTACTCCATCAATAACTATAAATTCCTCCTGAAATATCGGGGAGTGAGGCGGAGGTCATGAATTAACTAGGAGTGTGTGGCGCGGTGTCCCCTTTAAGTGAGGAGGAGGAGGAGGAGTCGCCACTGCTCTCCTGCACCACACCTTACCTACCACTCCCTCCCTCCTTCCCTCCATCACCACCATCGCCTGTGAGTTAACTATGTCATCCATCACTCATCTAAACATCTACCAATACTCTACTTCTACCACATCTACCAATGCTCTACTTCTACCACATCTACCAATACTCTACTTCTACCACATCTACCAATACTCTACTTCTACCACATCTACCAATACTCTACTTCTACCACATCAACCAATACTCTACTTCTACCACATCAACCAATACTCTACTTCTACCACATCAACCAATACTGTATTACATCAACTAATACTCCACTACAACTTCCTCGTCAACCTAAACCGAATCTACTGTCAGTTAGCCAAGATTTAGTTAGTGCCCGTCAACAAACACACTGTGCTGGTCTCTATTGTATGTACGAGGGACAAGTATGGGAGGTATTCAGCGATGGTCTGCCCTCACCTCACTTCACCTCACCTATTGCCACCGATCATCTCAGTTTATATTGTTCTCTCAAGGATCACCCTGGCACCCGGGACTACTGTAACCTGGCACCCGGGACTACTGTAACCTGGCACCCGGGACTACTGTAACCTGGCACCCGGGACTACTATTTCCTGGCACCCGGGACCTAAGATATAACAGGTCAACAACAACAAAGGTGTAAACAAACACGATGAAATATATACTAATTGGGTGTAACTCCTTGAGACCCTGTGTGACCTACCTCGACCTGTTGTCATCACTTGCCCCTCACTTCTCTCCCACACTTTCTCATTATTATTCACACACACACACACACACACACACACACACACACACACACACACACAAAGATAAGTGGGTCACCTTCTTCTCATTATCCAAAAAAAAAATAAAAATAGTAGATACTGACAATATACATTAACCTAACCTAACCTAACCTAACCTAATTATCGGACAAGTGATGTTAATGAACTAACTCCTTGATCACAGCTAAAACACATAACATCACACATTAACATTACACCGCTGAGACGCTTACCTTAATTAACCACTTTCAATTAGCGCCAATTAGGACTCTATAATTAAGGTAGGAGATATATGCAGGTAATTAAAAAGTTCATTTTGTTTGGTGCTAAGTGAACGTATCTGGTTGAGGTAGAGTCTCAGTTTAATTTTGCTGCCATTATGAGTGTTACTTTGGGGGGGGTTAGGTTAATATCAGTCAGTTAGATACGTTCTCACATCTCCAGATACGAGGACAAATCCCTCCCCCCCGAATGAACCTTCAGTATGAACCTTTGAGAACCTCGGCGTAAGTATCAGTAAGGTTCAGCGAGGGCTCCACCAACACCCTATAGCGAGGTTCACCCTGACGTATTACATCATTATGGCTCTAATTTCTTTTACGCTCTAACTCTTTAATTAGGCTTTGTCGTGCATATAAATCATGCAACATGCAACTCGTGTCGGTGGTCCATGAGTTGGCTACATTTCTCCACGCAAGAGTGAATTATCCAAATTTTGTATGAAACTAATATTTTTTTTTCAAACACGGTTACCACCAGCTAATACAATATAACACTTCCAACCCAGAAATATAAATATACTGTCTAGGTGTCTTTGTTTTAGTGTGCTACGCCTCTCATAAGGCTCAGCCACGCATGGATCTTTATAATGATATTGTACAAGGAAAATATTTATAAATTTCTCAACTAAAAAGGAAAGGTTTAACTCCATAACCAATTATATGTAAATGTCACAATCACACTGGTTATAAGTGTGTGTGTGTGTGTGTGGAGGTGTGTGTGGAGGTGTGGGTGTGTGTGGAGGTGTGGGTGTGTGTGGAGGTGGGGGTGTGTGGAGGTGGGGGTGTGTAGCAGTATGTGTTGGGGTGGGAGTGTGGAGTGTGTATGGATGTGTATGAGTTTCCAGTTCACCTGTGAGTCTATCCTGAAGTTGTAAACACAGAAACTTGCCCAAATATCAGTAGAGTTTAACTAAAGAACAATCCTCCTCAACCCTTACTCCTACGCCTCGACTCCTCTTCCTTCCTCTTCCTCCTACTTTTCATTACCCATCCTCTCTTCCTCCAACTCATCTTCCTTATCCTCCTTTCTTCCTCCCCTCCTTCTCTTCCTCCTACTCCTCCTTCCTTCCTCCTACTCCTCCTCCTCTTCCCTTCCTCCCCACCACACGAGACAGTATGCTGTGTCCTCTGGCTAATGAACCACAACACAACTCAAGTTTATTTTTGTTTATGTAATTTTTCTAGTTTTTTCTCTCTCGATATTCTTGACTGTTTTTCACTCTTGCTTTTCTTTCACTATTTCCATTCCATTTTTTTCATTCTTGATTTTTTTTTCTATTTTTTCTGGTTTTCCTTATTTTCTTTAATTATTATTTTTGTTTTCATTTTTTCTTCTTAGTTACTTAAACGTCTTTTTTTTCGGTATTTCATTTGTTCATTCGTTATTCCTTTCATTCATTTTATTCATATTTCTCTATCACCTTTAATTTATGCATTGTGTGTGATGAAAATATATTTATAATAATATACAAAACAAAAAAAGTAGTAAGAAGGAAATAATTAACAAGACGTGGTGTGTGTGTGTGTGTGTGTGTGTGTGTGTGCGTACGTGCGTGTGTGTGTGTGTGTGCGTGTGCGTGTGTGTTTTGGTTGGGTTAACTATACACTCCACCAAAACCAATTACTTGACCAGGATCACATGTCACCCTCCACCCCCACCAACCATCACCACCACCACCACCACCACCACCACCACCATCACCACCACCACCACCACCACCACCACCACCATCACCACCACCATCACCACCACCACACCACCGCCGCCACCACCCCACCACCTACTCATCCTCTCTACCAATAAACGACACAGCATGTTCCTCCCCCACAGCCAAACTCAATATCACTACACCACTAGAGTTTTATTTACATTTATATTTCAAAGTTAATTTAACAGAACGGACGTGAGTTTATACCCGATACAGCCCGTTACAGTTGTCAATTCACCTAAGTTACTGTAATATTACGCTATTCATGTAACTAACTGTACCATTTTTGCTTATTCATGTAACTAACTGTACCCTTCTTTACCCTATTCGTGTAACTAACTGTACCCTTCTTTACCCTATTCATGTAACTAACTGTACCCTTCTTTACCCTATTCATGTAACTAACTGTACCCTTCTTTACCCTATTCATGTAACTAACTGTACCCTTCTTTACCCTATTCATGTAACTAACTGTACCCTTCTTTACCCTATTCATGTAACTAACTGTACCGGCAAAGGGATATGTAGGAGTGTATTAAATTTGTCCGTTCGTCCACCGCCAGTCCGTCCGGGAATTGTCAACACGATAACTTGAAGAAAGACCGATGGATTCTAACCCAACGTGATGTGTGGAGTTGTCACAGCAAGGTCTCAGAGGTGTTAGAGTATCAGTGTTGTGTGTGTGTCAATGTTGTACCAAGTTATAGACTCTTGGGCAATGTTGTGGCGAGAGAGAGAGAGAGAGAGAGAGAGAGAGAGAGAGAGAGAGAGAGAGAGAGAGAGAGAGAGAGAGAGATTCAAAGAGAGAAAGCCATGAAATTGAGAGAGAGAGAGAGAGAGAGAGAGAGATGGTCTATATTTGGACTTCAATACCATTAAGAATCCATGAGTGGAAAAGGTCAGAGTGGATGTCAGTCATATCCTTCTCCTCCCCCACACCCCTCTCTTCGCCCCCACACTCCTCTCCTCCTCCTTCTCTACCACAGTCTCTCTCCTTCTCCTCCACACTCTCCCTCCTCCACACACTCCCCCCCCCATCCTCACTCCCCCACCGCACACTCCCTCCTCCTCCTCACTCTCTCCCTCCTCCTCTACACACTCTCCTCCTCTTCTTCACCCACACACTCACTCACTCGCTCGCTCGCTCGCTCGCTCCCTCCCTCCCTTCCTCCCTCCCTCCCCACACTCTCCTTCCTTCACACTCTCTCCTCTTCGCCCCACGCCCCCTTCCCCATACTCTACTCCTCCCCCACATTCTCCCTCTACCCCCACACTCCCCCACCGCCTGAATCTTACAACCCACCTTTTTCATCACCTCCCCTCACCTGTGCCCACCTTTCTGCACCTATTTTGTTCACTTTGGTCTAATTAGTATTTTCGTATTAATTTTGTTTTTCCTCCATTATCCTCGTTCCCATCTGTTCCTTAGTGTGTGTGTGTGTGTGTGTGTGTGTGTGTGTGTGTTTCTTCTTAATTAGTCATATATTAACCATTAACACCCTATTGCTAATACTACTACTAATCTTATTACCATTATTAACGTTACTTGTCTATGTTGTTATTGTAATTATTGTCATCATTACTACAATAATTATCATTACTGTGCTCTCTCTCTCTCTCTCTCTCTCTCTCAGTTGTGCCATCATAAACACTATACCACCTCACTATACAACTTCATACAATCGTGTTAACTGCTGATAACATACATAACTATACACAGCACGACTCACTGGTATCTCGGTGCTGTATACAATGAAGCAATCTAGAGAGGTGATGTATCCAATGAAGCAATCCAGATTTATTAACCAACTGACCTTCACCGTCATCAAAAATCGGATAAAAAATAAATAAATCTGACACTTATTAGTAACATCCTGAGGCTTAAGGTGAGTTACAGCGTGACAGGAAGTTCTGATCTGACGCGGTAACCTAACTCAGGTGTTACAAGGGGCTAGATGTAACGGGATGCAGTAAAAACACACTTAGGTGCAGACGACATAAGGCTGAGTTAATCGATGTTAAATAAGGCTGACTAAATCTATGTTAAATGTGGCTGAGTTAATCTAAGTTAAATGTAGCCGAGTTAATCTATGTTAAATGTAGGTGAATTAATCTATGTTAAATGTGGCTCACTTAATCTATGTTAAATGTGAATAGAATTAAGAAGAAATATTAACATTGCAGTTAAAATTTCTGGCGTGAAAATTCTTTAAAAAGATTCGTACAAGAAAAGTTTCTCGTAAGTGGAAATGTAAGGACACACTTAACTGCCTCACTTGAGCTAAACTACAATATAATGCATAATAAAATGGCCTAGCAATTACGCTGAGACTCTACATAGCTTCACTTACGTAACCAGTTAAGTGACAATATTGACTTTGAGAATGCCAGAGAGAGAGAGAGAGAGAGAGAGAGAGAGAGAGAGAGAGAGAGTAATGAAGGTATGAAGATAAGAGTTTCACTGTAAATGGCATGTGTGTTTCTAGTACGTTTCATTGGCTATATAAGTACAATATCATAGTACTCAAGGTAAATAAGGTCATAGTACTCAAAGGATTAAGTCATTGTACTACAAGGGTTATAGGTCATCGTGCTCTCGAAGGGGCTGTTACCTTTATCACAACACTAATTATACATGACTTAAGATCTTTTACTGAGGCTAACACGTAAAGCTTAATAAGTTTTACTGAAGCTTACAAGGAATGGTTGGTAACAAGTGTCCTCATGATGCTTAGAGTCTGTTTAACTACACTAGACACAGTCATAAGCACAGTTATAAACGTGTCCTGTTGACAGTACCTCTCCTATATATAATTAAGCTAACTTTAGAGTAATTTACTATGACATGTTCCTTACTGGACCAGACACAGTTCAGGTATAAAAACAATGTATATTGACAGTCAGGTATAAAAAAGGAACAGACCAGCAGTGGAATAAGGAGATGATGGTGATGATGATGATGATGGTGGTGATGGTGGTGGTGGTGATAATGGTGGTAATGATGATGGTGATGATGGTGGTGATGGTGATGATGGTGGTGGTGATGATGATGATAATAGTGGTGATGGTGATAATGATGATATTCTTGCTGTTGTTGATAGTGGTTGTGGTGATGATGATGATGAAAATGATGATGATGATAACGATGGTTGTGATAATGATGATGATGGTAATGATGATGGTGATGGTAACACCATATCAGATAATCACAACACCGAACTACACTATCAATATTAACAAGAGTAAGAACACAAGGTTGGCAACACTTACTCTGGCACTGGTAACCCTGCTTGCCGAAGCCCCTGAGGGAGGAGAGGAAAGTGTGTGTTAGTGGGGCTATATCATGGCCACTGTCTCTCTCACCTCTACCTGTCTCACTCACCTGACTCACTTTCACCTGTCTTTCTCACCTGTCTGTCAACTTCCACCTGTCTCTCATCTTATCCCGTCTTTCTCGCCTGTCTCTCACCCTCCACCTGTCTCTCATCCTCACCCGTCTCTCACATTATTCTCTCTCTCTCTCTCTCTCTCTCTCTCTCTCTCTCACTCTCTTCACTTGTTACACAATCTTCTGACACACACACACACACACACACACACACACACACACACACACACACACACACACTATTATATCAATACACCTAAAACAGTAACACTGATAACTTTATGAACTTGGCGTAAGAGAAACGTCACCAGAACTGTATTGAGATTAGACTAAGTTACGTCAACAAGAATACAGTGAGTTACATGTATATGATAATTTCTGGACTCGGGGAAGCAAGAATTAACATGTGAAACACTCAGGTAGAATAAATACCTTAATGAGAACAAGAAAATGTTTATAAAATTTCAGTGACATCCTCCAAGGCGCTGTGTGACGTCAGAGGGCGAGGAGGTGTTTTCGTCCTAGAACTTCTTAATCGTGTACGTGTTCCCTTTAAGGTATTTATGTTACCAGGACGTTTAACAAGCTAATTCTTGCTTCCCTAAGTGCTTAATTATGAGTCATCAACACAGAAAAGTTATTATTATTATTATTTAAAATATCAGAATATAAATAAGATAGATTAAATACTAAAAAACTGTAGTGACTCTTCAGGTGTCCGTCTGTCAACCAATCAGCTGCCTTGCTACACACAGACTCTAGGCCTAAGTTGCAAGGTTGGAGTGACCAGACTATAACTTACCTTACCCTAAACTTCGACCACAGATCGAAATCTTCCTGTTCGAAAAGAAACACAGACTGAGGTACAAATACCAGATCCAATCTGAAATAAGTTGTGTTAACAGATGTGTTCTCCCATCTGAACGGATTGCACGGTCCTTAATACGAGGAAACATCATTATAACTTCGGAAAAAAAAATCAAGCTTTTCAGACGATCCTGGAGTTCTGACGTGCAGAACTCCAGAAGGGACGCACTGTAACTTTTCTAAGGGTTGGCCAGTTCCTCAAGGAACCGGAGGTTGTTAATCTTAAAGATATCAAGCGTCCAGTGCTTCATTACCTGACGAGTCTTCGAGGGCGGATGTCCCAATACTTTTGCAACAAGGCCCTGGCACTGTACTATTAGGTTCTAAATCCTTTCAAATGCCCAATCAAAACGGTCCATAAGAGTCATCTAGATTACAGAGGAATTCATCGATATGAAGAGAGCAAACTCCTACAGATCAGCTTCGAAAGAGAGCAGACAAAACCGTCTTCCTTTTGGAACACTCAGACTGCGACGAGTATTTGCTCCTGTTTGGCTTCACTTACATGTGCGAGGCTGAAAAAATTAAAGAGAGAAACATTATAAACGCAGTGGCCGAGTCTGATTCACACGATGAACGATATGGACTCACTTGGCCGGGAGCAAGTTGTTTCCTCTGTGTGTTACTATTTGGTACTATTGTAATGCTGAAATAGTGAGTTTATTCTCTTTCCCAAGTAAAAAATCTATTTGTGGCGTCCTTCTGATTGAACAACGAGTGATTCAGACTTTTCCAATTGGGGCAACGCTGAAAATTAATTGGGTACATCTGCCCTAACCTAACGTAAACTAAACCATAACAGACCCTAACCTAACCCATCCTATCCAACCCTTTATCTAACATAATTCCTAACCTAATTTAACTTATACTGATATAAACTAACCTAATCTTACCTAACCATTCACCTACCATAACATAATCTTACCTATACATTCACCTAACCTAACCTGATAGCAGTATTGTGGGTGACACGGTGTTAGACTGGGTCAGGCTGTGCGGCTAACCTATGTCAAAGATTGTGGGGAAAACATGTATCTGGGAGGAGGGTGGGTAATGGGGAGGAGGGTGGGTATTAGGGAGGTTATGTACTGGGGGGGGTAATTAGGGAGGTTGGGAATCTACCTATTTATTCATTCATCTATCTATCTATCTGTGTCTGTCTGTCTATATTTACAAATCCATAATCTCTCTCTCTCTCTCTCTCTCTCTCTCTCTCTCTCTCTCCTTCTAAACATCTATCTATATATTCCTCAGGTATACAAGAGAGTATAAGGTGGGCGTGTGTCTATGTTATACAGGGTAAGGTGGGCGTGTGTCTATGTTATACAGGGTAAGGTGGGCGTGTGTCTACGTTATACAGGGTAAGGTGGGCGTGTGTCTATGTTATACAGGGTAAGGTGGGCGTGTGTCTATGTTATACAGGGTAAGGTGGGCGTGTGTCTACGTTATACGGGGTAAGGTGGGCGTGTGTCTACGTTATACAGGGTAAGGTGGGCGTGGAAGCCTTGCCTTAATATAACAACATGATCCGTTGTTTACAAGCAAGTAATTTCCACAGATTATCTCTTCCAACCCACCATGACCTGAGAGAGAGAGAGAGAGAGAGAGAGAGAGAGAGAGAGAGAGAGAGAGAGAGAGAGAGAGAGAGATCAACATACACATTTATTGCTGTCAATCTGAATAACTGGAGGCGCCTGGCATTACTCAACTCACAGGGGAGATTCTGTAAGTCTTTCTAAACACAATCAGGGCAATGGAAAGGGCTGTTGCCTCACCTGTACATGATGAAAATGATATTAAGAGGAAGACCACAAGGAAAGGTGTACCCCAACTCTCTCGGGTGGACAGGAAGAGGACAGCAAGTACACAATCTGTCTGTTTGTCTGTCTGTCTGTCTATCATCTTCCCCCCTCTTCTAACTCTGTCTAGGGTGGATCAAAGGAAAATAAACCTCAAAAGAAAAAAGGGGCAAGTAATAATGAGATTAGTGTGAGACAAGAGACACCATAACAACAGGTAAAAACACCCCTGCACACCTGTTCACTTCCACAATCAACACACAAACTATATAAAGTGAATCTTATCACCCAACACTGAATCACCGAGTTCCTGTGTCAGAATCACTGTGTTGTACTAAGTGAATCACAAAACCTCGTATCCTAAGTCATCAGATTCACTCATGTCTACAGTAAAATGTCCATATAGCGGACTTCTCTCTCAATATAATCCGCTAGTTAGGGATTTCACATCTAACGGACCCTCGATATAATGGAATTTCCTCTCCATGGAACAAAAAAAAAATATCTGGGTCTAACTTGACGTATATAGAAAATAAACGCCACCATGTCAATACGCACTGGTTACTTACATACCACCATGAATACGCTCTCCAGTCACTACCATTACCATCATACTCCCATAATACACCATCGTAACCCACAAAAAAACTAAAATATTCATCGCTAACAAAAAGTCAAAAGTGTAAGCGGGTTCGGCCATCACATGTTAAAGGTCAGAGGTTAACGTAGGTCAGAGGGCAAGCTGTGCCAGGGACCGGAAGCAAAAACCTATCACGCCTACCTGCACGTACTATCGTCTGGTTCCCACATTTACATCAATGTTCCCACACTTCCATCAATGTTCCCATGTCTTTTAATATGCTCGCGGTCTCCTCTATATTCCCATATTTCCCCTCAAATTCCCATGCTCTCCCTTAAACTCCCATGCTCTCCCTTAAACTCCCATGCTCTCCCTTAAACTCCCATACTCTCCCTTAAACTCCCATGCTCTCCCTTAAACTCCCATGCCTCTCCTATGCCGTCTTTCACCCATTATTTAACCACGTTCATATTCTTCCTCCCTCTCGCTCCTCTCTTAGTTTCCACAAACATACACACAACTACACACGTTTTCTCTGGTTCATTAAACAACACATCCCCTCTCCTCTACTGTCTCTCCCCGTTATCCATTTACTTATTACATGATTCGTGACTCTCCCATGACCCCTACAGCGCTTTCATGACCCCTACAGCGCTCCCATAAGCCCTACAGCGCTTCCATGACCCCTACAGCCCTTCCATGACCCCTTCCAGCACTCCCATGACCCCTACAATGCTTCCATGACCCCCACAGTGCTCCCATGACCCCTACAACACTTCCGTGACCCCTACAGCGCCCCCATGACCTACTATTTCTCTTGTCAGTGTTTCCCAAGAAGTCTCACCGCCCGCCAGTGCTGTCCACCACTTCGTGTTCACGCTCCCACCGCCGCCGCTCTCCCTCATACTGTTTGTGCTATATGTTGCGTTACCTTCTATCACGTTACAACACATTTTATTTCGTTTCAGTATTGTATTACAGCACTCCACACACACACACACACACACACACACACACACACACACACACAGCTCCATCACCCAAGACAAACATTCAAACTTCCCGAGGACTAAATTTGGATTTTCCATTCATAATTTTTCTTTGATTGATATAGGAAGTTTATACTCAATATAGATAAGAAATTACCAGTCCAAACTGAACAAGCCTTCACAATATCTTCTGTATCTTTTACCCAAACTTTATCCTACTTCTTTTGAGAGAGAGAGAGAGAGAGAGAGAGAGAGAGAGAGAGAGAGAGAGAGAGAGAGACCTAATATCTTACCAAAATAATAAGAGACGTAAAAAAGTGGGGGAGGGGGGGGGGGTGAGGAGAAGAGTTGCTCAAGACAAGAAGCAAATTTAATTCCAGAGAGCACCATTCTATTCATCCATTAGCTGCGTCAGGTAAAAGATCTCATTTCCTGAAGATGGTGAGGAGGAGGAGGAGGAGGAGGGAAGACTGGGTGAGGAAATTACGTATAGATAACCAAGGCTGGAAGAGGTTCACCCCGGGGCGCTGGCTGGGCGAAAACAACCCAGGCTGACAAGGAGGCAAACAGGGTGGCAGGGAGGCAGGGGGCTAGTAGGTAGGCTGGCTGGTTAGTTAGTAAGCACGCAGGCTGGCAGGGAGGCAGGGGGCTAGTAGGTAGGCTGGCTGGTTAGTTAGTAAGCACGCAGGCTGGTAGGGAGGCAGGTTGACTGGTTGGTAGGCAGACAGGCAGGGAGGCAGGCCAGTAGGAGGACTCCGCCTGGGTCAAGGTTGTTGTTGCGGTGGTGCGTCTTCAACTAGAGACACTGACAGTAATTTAATAGGAACATTATCATAAGAAATTAGTGTCTTTATTGACACACACACACACACACACACGCACGCACGCACGCACGCACGCACACACACACACACACACACACACACACACACACACACACACACACACACACACACACACACACACACACTGTAACGTTCACATCTTGGGAGACTGTTGTAAAGTTAAGTTTTTCTGTTGTTGTAGTTGTGACAGAGACGAAGAGTCATACAGCCAGAGACAAACAAACACCAGGGAACTCTTGATGATTAAATATTACCAGACAACAGTGAAGGCAGTGAAGGCAGTGTACGGAACATGATGCTATAGTGATACTGTGACTTTTGCTTCACACTATATAAATATAATAGTCATATACATATACATGACACGCAACAAAAAATGGGTAGAAATGCAAATATCTGGAGAGGGGGAACATCCATAATTAATGAGGCACAGAGCACAAGGGTCGAGGGTACAACAACAACAACTACAGTAACAATAACAACCCCCGACACAGCATACAACAGACAGCATACAACAGACAGCATACAACCTACAGCATACAACAACACACAGCCTACAAAAACAACAACAACAACAGCAACAATAACATACAGCATACAAAAACAGCAACACAGCAACATACAACAACAGATGTGTGTCAATGTTAATTAAAAATCGGAAGCTTTTCGTCGGTAGACCCGGTATTAAAAAACAAGAGAAGGGGAGAAAGTTAACGAAGCCGACAGGGTTATCGGAGTTCGTCCTTTAAAGCACGTCAGGTCAGGTTAGGTTCAGGTCAGGTTAGGTCAGGTCAGGTTAGATTTGGTTAGGTTAGGCTAGGTCAGGATAGAATCTGTTGAGACACCCTTTTCAATAATTCTAACCAATGTTATCATTATTTTTATGATTTATTTTTATTACATATCATCAGATGCTTAAGCTCAGCATTTAGCGGCTACATCATTTACACGTATCTCTGCATATAAAGACAACATGGGAAAGGGAGGAGGGACAAAAACAAAGGAAAGTTAAATTTGAACCGAAAACTTTTGACATCTAATAATGCAAAAAAAAACGTAATTTATCCATACTCATACATGCAAATACATCACTGTACTGTAGGTGCGCGTGATCCATGTATATACGACCACAAACACAAAGTAAAATCAAAACAAGACGTTTAAGCCCAACGCTTAAATGATAAACTGTAATTACTATAAATACACCATATAAATATTCACAAAGCCAATACTAAGAGACTCCCCCCCCCCCCCTCGCCCCGCCCCTCCTAGCATTACAAAGAACTATAACACAAGGTTAAGGGAAGATTAAGTAGGGTGGAGATGACGCCCCAAAAGTAGGGGATCCCGCATATAATCACCCGGGAGGATCTTCAGCTCTGTGAGGAAATAGGGTCTCTAGTCCCCGGTCCCACTGAGCTTTCAATACATAAACAAGACCAATGCCGAGGCTCACGGCCCTAAGCCCTAAGATTAATTGTATTTTTTATTAATTTATTCTTATTATTACCATGATTTTTATTGATGATTATTATTATTATTATTATTATTATTATTACCATTTGTTCGATAAAGTATACTGACAGGAACAGGAGGTTAACTACATTTTCATTACCTTTAACATCATTATTTCTTATGTCAATATTGGTTCATTAATGTTCAAGAAGGATATGGCTAGGAACTGCCTCTCATCGCTTCCTCAGTGGCTTGTTGATATAAACTGGTTCCCCTTGTTGTCATAAGCAGAGACAACAGGTATGGTTTGGCGAGAGACTACTCTGATTGGTTGATTGTGTTAGTCCAACAAGTGCCAGCATCAGTATCATGGAAGTAGAGCAACAAGTGCCGGTGTGTGTGTGTGCTGACAGCCCTCAGGGGAAATCTTGGTGGTGTGTGGCGGTGTTGTTAGATCCAAGGTCAGGCACTGCCACCTAACCACTACACACGGTCCACTACAGCACGCCATGCACGGTCCACTACACTACGCCATGCACGGTCCACTACACTACGCCATGCCTGGTCCACTACACCACGCCATGCCTGGTCCACTACAGCACGCCATGCCTGGTCCACTACAGCACGCCATGCACGGTCCACTACACTACGCCATGCACGGTCCAGTACAGCACGCCATGCCTGGTCCACTACAGCACGCCATGCACGGTCCACTACACCACGCCATGCACGGTCCAGTACACCTTGGCCATCCACTTTATCATTAACCTTTCACATTATACAACATTCCTGGCTTAATTCCTTCATGAATTTGCTTTTGATTTTCCAGTGCAGGTTAATCTGACAGTGTGTGTCCTTAAATTTATGGCTTTAGCAATTTGTTCAGGATTTGGGTTTCATGTTCACTCCATAAACACGTACAGTCCCCTTCACTAGCACGTTTACAGGGGCTCGTCATATAAACATTCCACAAATCATTACACTGATATATATTTTTTTTAATATTGTTTTACTTTGAATGTATAATGTGGTATGGGTGTGTTAGTGTATAACGGGGTACTGGTCATAAACAGTATATTTAGGTTAGGTTAGGTTAGGTAACTGTACGTGCACGAGGTTAGTACTTATATGGTGTGCTTTTACGTTCTTAACCCCTTGAGTACGATGACAACACTTTAGTACGATGAGATATAACCTCTTAAGTTAATTTATCGTCCTCAAGGGATTAAGTTCTTATTCAAGGAGTTAAATCATCGTACTTAAGAGGTTAAATAATCGTACTCGTTGAGTTGTTTATCATACTGAAGTGATTAAATCTTCGTACTCAATGTATTGATAGTGTACTTAAAAGATTAAATCATCGTACTCGTAATGTTATTTATCGTACTTAAGTGGTTAAATGATCGCACTCAAGGTATTGTTATTGTCCTCAAAGTGCTATCATCGTACTCAAGGGGTTAAGAACCTAAAACCACACCATATAAGTACTAACCTCGTGTTTATGACCATCCATCCATCCATCATTCATCCATCCATCCATCCATCCATCATTCATTCATTCATCCATCCATCCATCACTCATTCATCCATCCATCCATCCATCCATTCATCCATCATTCATTCATCCATCCATCCATCATTCATTCATTCATTCATTCATCCATCCATCCATCATTCACTGGGTCAACTACACCTAGCACTGGCACTAATGAACCTCCATTATGTTTCTCGCTAATGTCAATTCATCAATCAGACTTTCGGCTTTAATTCATCTCTGCTTCTTTGTTTTACTCTTTCGCGTTCATATAACAAAAGGGGCGCTGGGTATTGTTTCAGCTAGCCTGGTGGCGTGGGGTGGGGGATGAGTGGGGTGAGAGGGGTGAGTGGGGTGAGAGGGGTGAGTGGGGTGAGTGAGGTGAGTGGGGGTGGGGGATGAGTGGGGTGAGAGGGATGAGTGGGGCGAGAGGGATGAGTGGGGTGAGAGGGGTGAGTGGGGTGAGAGGGGTGAGTGGGGTGAGAGGGGTGAGTGGGGTGAGTGAGGTGAGTGGGGGTGAGTGAGGTGAGTGGGGGTGGGGGATGAGTGGGGTAGGATGAGTGTGTGGGAGTGGAGCGTGGTGGGAGTGGAACGTGTGAGGTGGGGAATGGAGAGCGTATAAGATAAGGAATGGGGAGTGTGTGAGTGGGAATGGAAAACGTGTAAAGAGGGAAGGGGAGTGGATGGGTTGGGGAGTAAGAGAGGGAAAAGTAATGTGTGGGGTACTGGAGCATGGGGAGCAAATGGGGAGGAAGAGGAATGGGTGGGGAAACAGAGCATGAGAGGGAGGAGTGTGGGTAGGGGGCGTGGGTTGCCTGAGCCAAGGGAGTGCGTGTGGGGAGCCTGGAGAGTGTGTGGGGAGCCTGGAGAGTGTGTGGGGAGCCTGGAGAGTGTGTGGGGAGGTTATCTGACACAGCACCCGGAAGTGGGTAGTGGATACATTAATGTTTCAGATACATAACAAATTAAGTTAACCTTTACTAACACACCTTTACTCTCTCTCTTCTCTCTCTCTCTCTCTCTCACCCTTTAACTTGTTTCTATAATTTTCTTTTATTCTCACAGTTTCGATCATACACTATCATATCATCTATCTCTCCTTAACTCTCACACGATCTATACACATCAGTTATCTCTCTCATTCTTACACTATCTATCTCTCTCACAATCTCACATTACCTCACCTTCACCCACTCACGCACCATCTCCCCCTCCTCCTCTCTCACACTATCTCCCCCTCATCCTCTCTCACACCATCTCCTCCTCATCCTCTCTCACACCATCTCCCCATCATCCTCTCTCACACTGTCTCTCCCTCCACCATTCTCACACCATCTCCCCCTCCTCCTCTCTCACACTATCTCCCCCTCCTCCTCTCTCACACTATCTCCCCCTCACCTTCTCTCACACTATCTCTCCCTCCACCATTCTCACACCATCTCCCCCTCATCCTCTCTCACACTATCTCTCTCTCCACCATTCTCACACCATCTCCCCCTCACCCACTCTCACACTATCTCTCCCTCCACCACTCGCTAACTCCTTTATCAAGTTTCCGCCTTCCTTAGTTTCTTCCTGAACTTCTCTTCTTCACCTACTGCTCCGCCAGACCTGAAGGAGGGGTGAAGAGGAAGGAAGTGCTCTTCTTCCCAAACTCATCACAATCTCCACAGGATGAACTAAGCTACGCTAATAACACACACAAGCATCCCTCGGCTCCATCACCTGAATAATTTCCATCTTTCTTACCACACAGTCTACCTTAATGTTATTTTTCTTTAACATTCCTCAAGTTTGGTGTAAATATCTCAATAGAAATAAAGAAGAAAATCTAAAGGAATGTAATAGTAAGTAGTCGGATGGCTGGAAGAATCAACTGCAGCGGTCGGCATTTTGGAATTCTTGATGGTCGAGGCTCTCCTGGGGGGGGGGGGGGGAATAGGTTCTTGGGCGCGGGTCTACTTGAGCACCATTAAGGGTCTCTCCCGCTGTCGTAAATTATCTTCCTCAAATGGAGTATTTCCGGATCATATGAGCTGCTCCATGTGGTCAAGTGCTTTTATTTTTTCCTATTACCAGATATAACTTCCCCCTTTTATGTCTTATACAAGAAAATACTAACGTATACTGTACGTTTGTGGTTATTCTGGAAGAGAGTGAATCGCTCTTGGCCGCTTTCTGCCTCACTTCATCCCTGGTGTATCCTCAACAAAATTCGGTAAATCCTGCTGGCAACAAACTTGCCCAGAGAAAAGCAAGACTTTTCTGCTGGATATACACCGAAACTCCTGGAGGAGGTAATGGATCGGCAAATATGTGCACTTACACGAGATTCCTTCAGAGCCAACTGGAGCGAAGATGTATCTTCGTGATGGGATGAAGCCAGACGTGAGAGGGATTATATACAAAGAGAGAAAGTCGAGTGACTTAAGCACAGCGATGTTGATTACTTATAAAAGTATTATCTTAAAAATAATATAACTTAGCATCGTAACAACAGGTCTAAAATCCCCTTTGCTCTAATCAGTGGCCGCGGCAGAACAAAAAAATTCTTCTAACAGTAATGACTGAAAAAAATGAAGATAACATGAGAGCTCTGCCAACCATCTACCTCAACTTGGGGCGTCAAACATCTGCCTCAACACTTGTGCGGCGCTACATCTGCCCCAACTGGTGCTTACCCCATCTTCCCTAATAAGTGCCCAGTCCCACATCCACCCCGCCTGTTGTCCTCGCCTTGCCCAGCCCCATGGCGGCCCCAACTCATGTCCAGCCTCACGGCTGCCCTAGTCTGTGCCCAGACCCAGCCCAGCTCCACACGAGGGTGGGAGTCAGGGCGGGAGGCAGCAGGAGCGGCCACTATTGAACATCAATACGCGGGAGGAGGACGCGGCTACGGCGACAACATTCACGTTTAAAGTGGGAGAGAAACATTCAAGGTGCAGTGCGCGTTGAGGGGCAGCACAGGTGCAACTACCGTGGTAATGCATCTCCGGGGTGCAGCACCACTTGCTGGCTGGGGCACACAGGGGAGGCGGAAGAGCTTGGAGAGATACAGAATTATGACCTAAGAGATCCGGGTGCACAAGAACTAGTGGGTATATGGGGACATATGAAGGTATGAGGCTACAAATAAGAAGGCGGTGGGGACATGGGTCTGGAGTACGACATAACCCATTTAATCTGATGCTGCATGACGGACCTTCACTCTCTGGGTAAGTCTTCCGTCACCATGTCACAAGTTCCCACACTTTTAATACGATTAATTCTTTATCCGATCGTCTTTCCGCGCGTGTGAACTTACTTCTCCCCCATCTTAGTCCTACGACGCCAACTTTGACATGTGGGCTGATACTCCCTCAGACGTGATTCAAAAGAAGATGGGGGCTGAGGGGTGAACATTTAAAGGAAGCTAAGTTTAATTTCGTACGTCTGCCAGCAATGATCAACTGCCGTGAGCACTGCCAATCGTTCCAAACCGTCGCTTCACGTTTGAGATTAGATTGGAAATAACATTAAGAAAGGTCTGCATTTAAGTCGCCAATTACTGATTACCTGCAACACAAGGCGCGTGCAGGGACACTCCTGTTCACTGACAGTCGTATACCAAACTGTTGCGCAGCATTGTGACAAGTTGTGAGGGGGGGGGGGGGGAGAAAACTACGACGGTGGCCACGGGTCCCCCAGTAGGTAGGTCGGGTACAAGAGTCACCCAGGAGGTAGGTCGGGTACAAGGGCTACCCAGTAGGTAGGTCGGGTACAAGAAACACCCAGGAGGTAGGTCGGGTACAAGGGCCACCCAGGAGGTAGGTCGGGTACAAGAGTCACCCAGGAGGTAGGTCGGGTACAAGAGTCACCCAGGAGGTAGGTCGGGTACAAGGGCCACCCAGTAGGTAGGTCGGGTACAAGAAACACCCAGGAGGTAGGTCGGGTACAAGGGCCACCCAGGAGGTAGGTCGGGTACAAGAGTCACCCAGGAGGTAGGTCGGGTACAAGGGCCACCCAGGAGGTAGGTCGGGTACAAAGGGCCACCCAGTAGGTAGGTCGGGTACAAGAGCCACCCAGGAGGTAGGTCGGGTACAAGGGCCACCCAGTAGGTAGGTCGGGTACAAGAGCCACCCAGGAGGTAGGTCGGGTACAAAGGGCCAGCTTTAATGGAGCCAGTGGTGGGAGAGACAGTACCGGGCAGGCGTGGTGAGTAACGCTGCTTAAAGGTCACCCTGACCCCCTAGTACTACCCGGTCACGTCCAGGTACTACTACTGTCACTTCCAGGTACTACTACTCTCACGTCCAGGTACTACCATGTCACTTTTGAGATATGACCACCCGTGCTCTCTCTCTCTCTCTCTCTCTCTCTCTCTCTCTCTCTCTCTCTCTCTCTCTCGCTCTCTTCAACCTGTATAATAATGTCTCCCTTATACACTACTGTACATGTATGTCTCGACTGATCCTGTACAGAACTTACTAATATTGTGCTAGATAGTCGCTTCTCAATTTGTCTAAGGCAGGAGGGAGATAACAGGAGGGAGAGAAAAGGAGGGAGAGAACAGGAGGGAGAGAACAGGAGGGAGAAAACAGGAGGGAGAGAACAGGAGGGAGAGAACAGGAGTGTGAGGACAGGAGGGAGAGAACAGGGGGGAGAGAACAGGAGGGAGAAAACAGGAGGGGGAGAACAGGAATGTGAGAACAGGAGTGTGAGGACAGGAGGGAGAGAACAGGAAGGAGATAACAGGAGGAAGAGAACAGGAGGGAGAGAACAGGGGGGAGAGAACAGGAGTGTGAGGACAGGAGGGAGAGAACAGGAGTGTGAGAACAGGAGGGAGAGAACACGAGTGTGAGGACAGGAGGGAGAGAACAGGAGGAAAAGAAAAAAAAAAGAAAATGCCAAATTAGAAGAAAACTGAAACAAAATAAAGCAGAGGGAAACAATGAAAAATACCGGACAAAAATATTGAAGAAAAAAATAAAAGAAAGACAAAGAAAAACAAGATAAAGAAAAATAAAAGAGAGTGAAAAAAAAAAGGGGGAGAGAGAAACAAAGCGAAAATAAATATGTAGAGTTATGGGAGGGAGGGAGAAAGGGAGGCAGCCATGATGGTTATAGAACGATGTGTTGCAGTCACACCTCGTCCTCACACTACCATCACACTCATGGTAAACAGAACAATAGAAAACAAAAACAAGAAGACCGGAAGTGAGGAGGATGGCAGTGTGGGAGAAGGTCACATGTGTAAAAGAAAATGTCAGGTATGTAGGAGAAAAGGTTACAGGTGTGTAGGAGAAAAAGGTTACAGGTGTGTAGGAGGAAAATCTCAGGTGTAGGAGAGAATGGTCAGGTGTGTAGAAGAACAATGTTACAGGTGTGTATGAGGAAAATCTCAGGTGTGTAGAAGAAAAGGTCACATATGTTGAAGAAAAAGGTCAGGTGTAAAGAAGAAAAGGTCACATATGTAGACGAAAAAGCTCAGGTGTGTAGACGAAAAAGATCACGTGTAGAAAAGGTCACAGATGTAGAAGAATAAGGCAGGTGTGTAGGATAAATAAACACCTGACGCAACCGATTCTCTACAGGTAAGTTGATTGGACTTCCTCGTGCTAGGGATGTTAGGACACACCTCACCGAATAACTATTATAAAAACTGCATAAATATCGTCAAAATGGCCGCCAAACTACACTGAGACTCGACCTGAACTCGACACATTAAGTTAGCACGAGTTAGAGACACTGTTAACCAACGCTTAGGAATTACACTGACGTACAGTATAATATTGTTAAAAAAAATTAAAATTATTTGATATTGATTAAAAAAAAATTAAATTATCATTAGCCAATAAAAATACTGGGAATTTGATTTGTTGTTAAAATGCTAATGTTTATTGTTCTAAAATATATACATATATACATACATACATATATAATTTCTAAATAATATACAGTATTATCTTTAAAAAACAAAAACAAAAACATTCACTGTTGTAAAACAAATTAAAATATAAACAAATACGATGTTGTTCACAAACCTTCAATCACATTCACTCTACCAAAGGAAAAAATGAACAAGGTCATCCCCCAGCAACACTATTGTCCTGGGTTCGGGTCAAAGGTCACCTCTCACCCACTCTACTGCTCTGACGTAAAGAAGGTAACAATAGTTTTCATCATTGGGGGATCGGTGGTAGAAGCGGTACCGTTCTTGCCTCGCAAGCGAGATATCACGGGTTCGATTCCCGGGCCGGTGGAAGTTGTTTGGACTTACTTCCTAGCCCCCCATTAGTCCCTGTTCACCTAGCAGTAAAGTAGGTACCTGTTGTAAGTCGAAAGTTGCGAATTCGTATTCAGGGAGTTGTTGGAGCTTCCAATAACTTGATGACATACAACCACTGACTCTTCAGGCTTCTACGCCCTTAGCTCGTGAGACATAAAAGCAAGCATGAACTTGGCATGCTTCCCTGTTGGGCGCTGTAAACGCTTCTGCGCTTCACCTTACACAAGGATGTAGGGGAGTGCCCAATAAAAAAAAAAAATAATTTTCATCCCTGTTTAGTCATTACCACACACTTTATCTCCTCTTTTATATATTGACGATGGAGCGACAAGAAAGGCCGGAGGTAGTAGCACTGGGAGGCCAGGGGAGGTACTGGAAGGCTAGGGGAGGCACCGGGAGGCTAGAGTAGGTACTGGGAAGCTTTGAGAGGTACAGGGAGGCCATGATAGGTACAGGAAGGCCAGAGGAGGTACCAGGAGGCCAAAGGAGGCAGTAGGAGACTAGGAGAGGTTGAGGGAGGCCAGATATGGTATTGGGGGGACAGGATATAATCAGAGGCTAGAGGAAGTACAATGAAGTCAGGGGAGGCAGCAGGAGGCCAAAAGACAGCTAGAGGCCAGAGGAGGTAGGAGTCAGCCAACACAACAATAAGCTGGCCGCTCTTCCACACCGTCCTCATCAAAATTTTACGACTAAGATCCGGCTCTTGCTGTCCTCCTCCTCTCCCACTGACAAGGTCGCCCGTCGGGGATACAACACCAGCCCCAGGGCCATCCTGGGTCACAACACCATGAGTCACACAGGGTCACAACACCAGGGATCATGCTGGGTCACAACACTAGGAGTCATGTTGGGTCACAACACCAGGGATCATGCTGGGTCACAACACCAGGAGTCATGCTGTGTCACAACACCAGGAGTCATACTAGGTCACAACACCAGGGGTCACAACATCATGGGTCACACTGGATCACAACATCAGGGGTCACACTGGGTCACAACATCAGGGGTCACACTGGATCACAACATCAGGGGTCACACTGGGTCACAACACCAGGAGTAATGCTGGGTCACAACACCAGGGGTCACACTGGGTCACAACACCAGGGGTCACACTGGGTCACAGAATCAGGGGTCACACTGGGTCAGACTTAAGTTCATGACCCCAACAAGGTTATATCTAACAACTACACTAAAGTTATAACAACACTAACAACCCCATAACACAGTACGGCACAGTAACAACAACACAAATAGCCCGGATCATTAATATACTCCTACTGAACTTTCACTAATCCACCAGACATAAATAGCAACGAGCCGCCAGTGATACATCTCACCTCACCTCAGCGCCCACACAAGTTTACCCCACACAATGAATAAGGGATGAACCACCCACCTGCCCGCCCTCCTACAGGATGAATCAGTCATGCTAATTATTTTTCCCAGGACGAACAAAAGTTGACCTACCCACACCCATTCACTTGCACGCTAGATATTGATTAGGTGAATATTTCCCCCAGGACGAACAAGAGACGACTCACCCATCCGTCTGTTAAAGATGTATTTCTTGATGACGTAAACAGGGTATAGGTTAGGTTAGGTTAGGTTACCCGCACATAAAATCCCTCAAAATGGCCACATGTTCGCCATCTTGTCTGATTATTCATTCATGGAGGCATTATAAATATATATTAATCACCTTCATTTACAACCCCATTAATTTCGTCCATATTGGTTATATATTAAGCTTGAAATATACTGCAAACGGACGGACGGATGAACGGACGGACGGATAGTCGGACGAGACGAAATACTGACGTGAATCAATGTATATTTTTATAATTAGCGGCAGTTCAATATAGGTAGTGTGAGGTGCGTTCAACAGGTGGTGGAGGTAGTGTGGGGTGCAGACAACAGGTGGTGGAGGTAGTGTGAGGTGCAGACAACAGGTGGTGGAGGTAGTGTGGGGTGCAGACAACAGGTGGTGGAGGTAATGTGGGGTGCAGACAACAGGTGGTGGAGGTAATGTGAGGTACAGACAACAGGTGGTGGAGGTAGTGTGGGGTGCAGACAACAGGTGGTGGAGGTAGTGTGGGGTGCAGACAACAGGTGGTGGAGGTAGTGTGGGGTGCAGACAACAGGTGGTGGGAGGACAGGTAATGCAGGTAAAGGAGTGAGTGATGAGCGGCGGGTCTGGGCTTGCATCATTCATCAAGGGGACAAACAGTAACCTGGTTACCGCCGAAGGCTTTGAGGACACACAGGTTAATGGCCAGCTGTCAGAAGCCGCCACCGACAATGGCTTGATCACACGCCTCTCTCTCCAGGTGAGCTGCACCAAAGGCCAGGACAAGAGATGTACAGTGTTTTTGGCTCTGAGTGTTCCTCGTGTTGGTTGGAAACGCAAAGCAAAATTTTACATAAGAGTGCTAAAAATAATCGCTCGCACACACACACACACACACACACACACACAGTGGAGAGGTCAATAGCAACAAAAAACAGATTTTCCGTCACGGTAGCTGCATGCCGAGGGAACCTTGTTATAAATATCTCAGACAGTGAGGTCACCTGGCTTTGTTGTACACCCTCATGTAAGACTGCCAGCCACGGCCTACCACCTCCTCCGCCTACTTCTCTCTGCTTAAAGAATCAGAATAAGAGAGTATCAGAGAATAGTGTGTCCATACCCATCATCCTACTGATCTGAAAACAACACTTATACGTCACATTCCCCGACTCAGGAATCATTAATACTGATCTCTGGTGGCCTCAAAACCCTTGACGCAGCGCCAGGTTATTACACATTCAGTAAACGACACTCAAAACAAACAAAGGCGATCAAGCGTTACTGCTGGGATAACAGACATTAGCTCGCATATACGTATAATGAGACATACGAAAAACTCCCTCGTGCGGGAGAAGACAGTTGGTGGGTGAGGCAGGTTATGGGCAGTGTGAAGGCCGCTAAAAATAAGCTGCCCTCATCCTATATAATACGGCTGTGAAGGTCGCTGGTAAAAAACATTGTAATCTCGTAAGATACTGAAACATCTGCAAAACACTGCACGAGAAGCTGAACAGGGAACAGGGAACTTGAAACAGTGACCGTAGAAAAGGCAGGTAGGAAAGTGAGGTTACACAGAGAATAATAATGTACATACTGGCTCCTGTCTCGCCAGTCACACATACACACACCAACTCTCTATTCCGAAAGGTAATTTTTCCGGGGTAGTATTTATGATTAATCTAGCGAGCTGAGAGGGGCGAGGAGAACCAGAGGAGACAACTGCCCGCAGCGGGGGAGGACGACGTTTCCCTCGCCTCAGGAGACTGGACCATCAGCTCCTGCCCCACTGTACACACACAAAGACACGGATGGAGACAATATATACGTCCTGTGTGTGTGTGTGTGTGTGTGTGTTTATAATTGCCCCTATGTACACATGTATCCCTCCTCCATCACCCATCAACACACTAAACACTTAACATACGAGTATTTCTGTTTAAATTACAGTCATAAGATGGACTTTAAAATATACCCCCCCCCCCCCAGTCCCCACCGAGGTAATCCCACACTCTTCACTAGGCGGTGGGGAGTTACCAGTGTAAAAATGAGATGTTATAGTGTCATATGTACACCAGAGGGAGACAGTGTAGTGAATGGTGCCACACAGACTTACCAGTGACCTTCTCACCCCACAGGACCTTCACACCTGCACCATACTACACCATCACTTTCCTACATTCATTCATTCATTCTTCTCCTGGTTGACTTCTTTTTACCCATATATATCCATCCAACTAGACCCTCCTGCTATCTACACACACACACACACACGCACACACACACAACCCTACACAGTTCGAGTGTTCTCATTAAGGGACGGAGTATTAGGTACATCTGAAAAGAGAGAGGTTGGCTGTACCCTGTGTCGTAAGGTGTGTGAGAGAGAGAGAGAGAGAGAGAGAGAGAGAGAGAGAGAGAGAGAGAGAGAGAGAGAGAGAGAGAGAGAGAGAGAGAGAGAGAGAGAGAGAGAGAGAGAGAGAGAGAGAGGTTCTGTGGCCTTTTACGACTCACCTCCCCCACATTCCTCATAGAAGCTCTTGTTTCATAACAGAAACATTATATTTACATTTACTTTCTTTTTCTTCGCCTATCAATTATTATTATGTTTGTGTTATTCCACACCACTACCTTATGCAACACAATCTTTAAACCACTGAAACTCCGAACCTAATTTGCGTAGAGATCAACAGCTGAGAATGCCAAAGATTAGCTTATTGGGGGGGAGAGGGAAGGGGTTAGGGGGAACAGGGAGTGGAGGGATGGTGGGAAGGGAGGAGGTGATCCTGGGGGACCTGTGGGAAGAGGGGGGGGGGTGATCCTTGGGAGGTGGAGGGGGGTGTCAGGTGAGGGGTGAAGGAATGATGCTGGGAGACTGAGATAACAGACAAAGGATGAACACCCACGACTCTTGAAGACTGGAATCATCTGACGTGTTATAGTGATGAATGATTAATTATATCAGTTTCCGTCTCCGTCAGCGTCTCCGTCAGCGTCTATATATTGGATAAATTCTACGTATTTAGTTAGGTTAGGTTAAATTTACGTTAAGTTAGGTAAGGTTAGGTTAGGTTAGGTTAGGTTACGTTAGGTTAGGTTAAATTTACGTTAAGTTAGGTAAGGTTAGGTTAGGTTAGGTTAGGTTAGGTTAAATTTACGTTAAGTTAGGTAAGGTTAGGTTAGGTTAGGTTAGGTTACACGCTTAATAAGCCTGGCAGTTTGAACATCTAAAATAAAGACCTAGTGAACGGTGTTTGACCCCTTGAGTAAAATGACCTTAACCTTTGAGTACGATGACACTAGGCCCAAGCCCTTGAGCACGATCGATGAGTGTAAGGTCCTCGAACTCAAGGGGTTAATGACCCTGGCAGGTTGAGCACTGAACACTATGAACAACAGCATTCAGTTAACGAACGATGGAATCCAGCGACTTAGAACGAGAGAGAGAGAGAGAGAGAGAGAGAGAGAGAGAGAGAGAGAGAGAGAGAGAGAAGGTAAAAGTAAAGGAATGAACAAGTGGTGAGCGAGAAAGAGGTAGATAGAGGACCAAATAATGAGAGAGATAGACAGATAGAAAGAATAAAACCAAGACAAAAAGTAATCTCTCTCTCTCTCTCTCTCTCTCTCTCTCGTCTTTCCTTACACATATATCCTCTTTTCTGGGGTCAAAACAATTACATCCCTTTGTTTACATTCCGCAGATTACAGCTGGCAGGGGAGAGGCGGGTCAGAGAACAGCCTCAGTTAGTCTCCTGTGTACACTAGTGAGATGGTTTAACTAGAACATGGATTATAACGTGGAGGAGGAGAGGGTGAAGAAGGAGGTGATGAAGGAAGGAGAGAGAGAGTGAAGAAGAAAGAGGAGGAGGAGGAGGAGGAGGAGGAGGAGGAGGAGGAGCAGAGAGAGAGAGAGAGAGAGAGAGAGAGAGAGAGAGACCCCTCCCCTGCTATGTGTTAAGATAATGACAACAGCGATTGATGCACGGCGACGGACAGACGTAGATCCTCTCTCTCTCTCTCTCTCTCTCTCTCTCTCTCTCTCTCTCATCAGTTTCTCCCACCACTCCTTTTCTGGTGAACGTGAGGATGGTGAAAAGTTTCTAAGAGAGAAAGTAACTCACTGAAAAGTATACCGTGGGAAGAAAGTTCTCCTGTTAAAAGTTGATCATGTATATTGTATAGGGTGTAGCCATGACAACAAATCCTCCTGGGGAAAAGTACACACTGAAGGAAAGTATGCCTTGAAAAGTACACCAAGGGGAAGAAAGTTCACCAGTAAGAAGTACTCCTGGATACTCACCATCTGAGGAAAGTCTAGTGAAAGCTCTTTATCTATGACTTGAATACTAGCCCAAAGAAAGCTTGATGGGAGAAAGTTAGGTCGGGAATACTTGGCTGAGAGAAAGTTAACATACAGAAAATCGCATTGAGAAAAGAACAGACACCAAAAAGGAAAGTTGATTAAACACGGGAAAGGACCAGGGTGAGGATGTCGCTTTGTGGGTGTCGGAACTTGACGTACTCGTATAACAGAGGGACAGTAGGTGAGAGGGGTAGTAGGTGAGAGGGGTATTAGGTGAGAGGGGTAGTAGGTGAGAGGGGTAGTAGTTGAGAGGGATATTAGGTGAGAGGGGTAGTAGTTGTGAGGGGTACTAGGTGAGAGGGGTACTAGGTGAGAGGGATACAAGGTGAGAGGGGTACTAGGTGAAAGGGGTACTAGGTGAGACGAATTGTAGGTGAGAGGGGTAGTAGTTGAGAGGGGTAGTAGTTGAGAGGGGTAGTAGTTGAGAGGGGTAGTAGTTGAGAGGGGTAGTAGTTGAGAGGGGTAGTAGTTGAGAGGGGTAGTAGTTGAGAAGGGCAGTGGATGAGAAAGGTAGTGGATGAGAGGGGTACTAGGTGAGAAGGTTAATAGATGAGAGCGATTGTAAGTGAGAGGGATAGTAGGTGAGGGGAAGTATGTGAGAGGGACTAGAGGGGTAAGAGAGACTAAAAATTCCCTCACCTCTCATCTGCCTCCACGCTGTACTAGTTTATACACCGAAGGAAAAAATAATAATGTTCCCATATAAATGTTCTGAAAAATACGACTAAAAGTAAAATAAAAATAAAAATAATAATTCAATACGAAAGACTTTAAAATGTGTCATACTTATAATAAAACATTGATACAAAAATGTGTTATTATAAGTACAATTTTATTTACATCGTGGTTTCAGGACAAATTCGAAAATACATTTTTTTTTAAATCTAACATGAAATATGAAGGGTTTATTGTTCGCGTCGTGTGTGTGTGTGTGTGTGTGTGTGTGTGTGACTAAAACCTCGCAGGGATGACTAGAACGATTTGTCTGAAACATGGCAATAATTCAAAGGTCAAGGTCACATGTCACGGGTCAGGGTCACAAGTCACGGGTTATGGTCACATGTCACGGGTCAGGGTCACAAGTCACGGGTCAGGGTCACAAGTCACGGGTCAGGGTTACATGTCACGAGTCAGAGTCACATGTCACGGGTCAGGGTCACAAGTCACGGGTCAGGGTTACATGTCACGAGTCAGAGTCACATGTCACGGGTCAGGGTCACGTCACGGGTCAGGGTCACATGTCAGGGTTATCTATCACCCGTCACGATCACACGTCACGGGTCAGGGTCACAGATCAGTATTAGAGGGGCAGAGGGGAGTCACGCGGACTGGTGAGTGACCCTGTACAGGTAGTTTATTAATGATTGTTTACTTAATAGTAAAATTTATGTAATAATGTCAAAGGTTCTGACACACACACACACGGAGAGAGAGAGAGAGAGAGAGAGAGAGAGAGAGAGAGAGAGAGAGAGAGAGAGAGAGAGAGAGAGAGAGAGAGAGAGAGAGAGAGAGAGAGAGCACAGGGCAGCACACAATACCCGGGTAGAGATAAGCCAGCTCTTCATACTGCACTCATTGTGTTACGTCCACGACCCAACGGTAAAAACAATGGTGCTGAATATGTTATTTTCCCCCCTGGTGGGATGCCTTGTTCATGACGCTCTGTTCCACGGTTATAAAATATATTTAATAAGGAGAATAGAATTTGTTTTATAATAGGATTCGGTCAGTAAAAGTGGGTGTGACGGTGGTAGGGGGTGTGACGGTGGCAGGGGGTGTGACGGTGGCAGGGGGTGTGACGGTGGTAGGGGGTGTGACGGTGGCAGGGGGTGTGACGGTGGTAGGGGATGTGACGGTGGCAGGGGGTGTGACGGTGGCAGGGGGTGTGACGGTGGTAGGGGGTGTGACGGTGGTAGGGGGGTGTGACGGTGGTAAGGGGTGACATAGGTAAGGGGGTGACATAGGTAAGGGGTAGCACAGGTAAGGGGTGACACAGGTAGGAGTAACACAGGTAAGGGGTGATACAGGTAGGGATGACACAGGTAAGGGGTGACACAGGTGGGGGTGACACAGGTGGGGGTGACACGTAAGGGGTGGCACAGGTAGGGGTGACACAGGTAAGGGGTGACACAGGTAAGGGGTGACACAGGTAAGGGGTGACACAGGTAAGGGGTGACACAGGTAGGGGTGACACAGGTAGGGAGAGATACCTCCACTCTCCCTCCAAGACAATCTGTACATAGCCGAGACTCAACAGCGCTTCCTGGCTGTCAGTTCCCTTCGACATCACAACACCCACGTACCCGCCCAAGCTAAAAATAACATCACACAGACCCATCTACTCTGAAGGCTCTCTCAACACTGCCTGTGAGAGGGCTATACTCACAGCCCTGAAATTTGTTGAAGACACTGCCACTGACAGTCTCATCATCACTGATTCCTTATCCTCACCACTAGCTCTTGATAACCTAAACTCAGATTGTCACCCGCTTGTCTCTGAAGTCAGACACAGGCACATGTGTTTGTTGGCGAGGGTATCAGGATCAAGCTGCTGTGGATCTCCTCTTACATAGTCCCCAGAGTTGAATGCAATCTGGGTCTGTCAAGAACCATAAAAACTGTAATCAGGAAAGAACTACAGGGGTAGATGATGAATTTCAAGCCAGTAGACAAGTGAAAACAGGCACTAGTCAATCCAGTGTTTACCAAGATGAGATGTGTCAAATGAAACATGTACATGGGGTAAGTAACAAGATCACTAGATTACAAGATGTCGTAACCGCTAGACTTAGGTTAGGATATAAGTACCTCTGGCAGTATGCCCCGCAGGCAGATGTGAACAGTGTGTGCTGCCAGACTTATGGCCACACACTCCAACACTACGTCTTAGACTGTGATAAAACCGAACCTTTAAGGGACAGGTCCAAGCACACTGTGTATGCAATGGTACAACACTTCATCTCTAATGGAAAGATGCCTCATATATCAAGATTATATGCACATTTTACATCTAGTAGCTTAAATCAACCCCTACGTACAAAACTAACCCAAAAATGTACTGGAAATACTTTGCAACACTCAGCGCCACAGTATCCTGACCAATGGGGTCTGATAAACACCTCCTCCATCTTCCATCTGCTCCTCCTCCCCCCAATAACTACCTCCCCTCCTCCTCCCTCGTCACAGTCGTCAGCAGAAAAGATCCTTCAAGTTTAGGTCTTCTTCGAATCCTCTTTTCCGTCTCTTGCTCCCTATATCATTCCCCCCCCCTCTCTCTCCTTCCCATCATCACCTCCGTCTTCCACCCCTCCGTCCGCCCCACCTGCCTGTTAGCTCCTTGTTGACGCTGTCTGTATGCGAGTGATTCATACACTACCCATGATTAACAGCCTCTCTCTCTCTCTCTCTCTCTCTCTCTCTCTCTCTCTCTCTCTCACGTATTTCAACAACCAGTAAATCTTCTAATAGGATTTCTCGCCTTTCGTGTGTGTGTGTGTGTGTGTGTGTGTCTGTAACCTAGTGTGTCTGTAACCTAGTATGTCTGTAACCTTGTGTGTCTGTAACCTAGTGTGTCTGTAACCTAGTGTGTCTGTAACCTAGTGTGTCTGTAACCTAGTGTGTCTGTCACCCAGTGTGTGTGTGTGTGTGTGTGTGTGTGTGTGTGTGACTAGGAGAACGTGTTACCAAGTGAACAGGACAACAAGTTAGCGAGATATATTATAAACAAAACAAACGGATAACAAGATAACATACGAACAAAACAAGATAACAGGATAAAAGATAAACAAAATAACAGATCAACAGGATAACAAAAGAACAGGTCATTAAGATAACAAATGAACACAATAACAGGTCAGTGTGGCCAGCTTATGAAAAAACTCTCAACAACTTTGTCCAATTTTACAATAAGTCAAGTTGGTGGAGGCGGCCCAAGTTGTCTAATTATTGGATATAGGATAAGTAAGACAGTGTAGGTGGATATTTCTGGCAAATGAGTAATAGTAATGATGATGACACACACACACACACACACAAACTAATTACCTTGTTACAACAGATAAAAGAAACAGTGCTATTGTTCGCTTGTATTAACAGAGCAAAATGCAAAATACAAAAATCGGTTCATTAATTCACGTAAAAAAAAAAAAAAAAAACAGTATCCCATTTTAACTATTTTATTAACAATTTCACAATATGCTCGGTAGAAAAAATTACCGCCAGGAAACGCTATTGTTAACTGTTATTTGTCTTTTATTTTACGTAATAAAAATTAAAACTAATGGAATATATAGGTAGGCCAGAGGTAAAGAAAATATAATTCAATGAGAAGAGACGAGAGGAGATGAGAAGAGACGAGAAGTAAAGAGAGAAGAGAAGAGAAGAGAAGAGAAGTAAAGAGAGAAGAGAAGAGAAGAGAGGAGACGAGAAGTAAAGAGAGAAGAGAAGAGAAGTAAAGAGAGAAGAGAAGAGAAAAGAAGAGAATAGAAGAGAAGACAGAAGAGAAGAGGAGAGAGAGAGAGAGAGAGAGAGAGAGAGAGAGAGAGAGAGAGATTGTGAAACTTCTCCAAAAAGAAGACTTAACTGATTCAATTAAACTTTCAGAAACAGTTCATAAAAAAATTGAAGCACTAAGTTAAGAGTGAAAATGGTTATATCAACTAAACACCATTACTTGGTTGTCCCTCCTCCTCCTACTTTCGTCAGCTCCTCTTTATTATCGACCTACCTTTCCTTTTCCCACTCCATTGACAAGACCTCTTCCTTCATCTACTGCTCCCTCTCATCTCTCTCTCTCTCCTTCCCTATCCTCCTCCATCACCCCCCCCCCCCTTCCTGCCAAAACCCCTCTCCTCATTCCTCTTCTATCTCCCTCCGTTCTCTTCTCTCCACCATACCTTTCTTCAATTCTCTCTTCCTCTCAAAACCCCTCCCAGTCCTCTCTCCTCCTACCACAACCAACCACCCCCTCCCTCCCCCCTCCCTCCCCTCCCACCTACAGGAGCGTGGTACCTGACACTCATGTTTACCTCACCATTTTGTGCAATTATTGAAGACCTTCTACCTGATACTTGACCACCAACCCCATCCCCCCTCCCACCTACCTGTCGCCTCTACCTCCCACCTACTTGCTGCCTCTACCTCCCACCTACTGCCTCTACCTCCCTCCTACCTGTCACCTCTACCTCACACCTACCTGCTGCCTCTACCTCACACCTACCTGCTACTTCTACCTACCACCACCCACCTACCTCCTGCCCTACCTCCCTCCTCCCACCTACTTGCTGCTTCTACCTCCCTCCTCCCACCTACCTGCTGCCCAACCTCCCTCCTCCCACCTACCTGCTGCCCAACCTCCCTCCTCCCACCTACCTGCTGCATCTACCTCCCTCCTCCCACCTACCTGCTGCATCTACCTCCCTCTTCCCACCTATCTGCTGCCTCCAACCATCCCTCATATTTTCCATCCATTCCTAATTATCCTTTCCACCTATTCCCAATTATCCATTCCATCCATTCCCAATTACCTTTTCCTCCACTCAATTATATAACTCTGACCAAGTTTGTTTAATCATTAATTATAGTTTTGGTCAATTACGTATAATAATTACCTATGAATTATGTCGCATTAGTATTTTTTTATATAATTTAATAACTTCTTGATAATTTTGGCCGTGTGTTTATAGTTGTTACTCATTCATGCCAATTATTCTGATAATTCTCGTCGACTGTGTAACTCTTGGATAATTAAGGTCGAGTATCATAATAACAGCTGTTTATTCTGGTCGAGTATACAGGTTCTGGTCGAGTATACAGGTTCTGGTCGAGTATACAGGTTCTGGTCGAGTATGCAGGTTCTGGTCGAGTACTCACCATACAGTAAACAGAGAGAGAGGTACACTGCTCCTCCAACACAAATATTCTTACCTGTAAATGAAAACAAACATTATAAGTCAAGAGAAACATTACTAAACATTTGTATTTGTATTCATTAAAACATAAAAACATGGATTATATATATATATTACTACTAAGATAAATAAACATTAATTGTAAATAATAATCAAAGACTAAACATCTATATAAACACTAATTTTTAAGGTAACATTGTAGACTTTTGTTTCAATCATTCATTTCTTTCTATTGTTTACGTTTCTATCTTTCATTTCTTCATTCCTCTATTCATTTAATCATTATTCCTTTTTTTCCTTCGTTCTTTCAGTTCCGCTTTTATTTACTAGTTTTCCTTTTCTCGTTATTACTTTCATATTTTTATACTGTCTTTCATCCATTCCTTCATTTCCGTATAATTTCTTTCTTATATCTTGGTCTTAAGTCATCGTCGTCAAGGGGTTAAGTCATCGTCGTCAAGGGGTTAAGTCATCGTCGTCAAGGGGTTAAGTCATCGTGGGAGTATGTGGGAGGGGCGAAATCAGTGTGGACAGTGACGTCATCAGGTGGGTGTGGGGAAAGAAACAGGTGGTCGGGGGGGGGGGGGGGGTCACTACACTGCATGGATCGCGTGTCAACAAAGCGAGTGTGAAGAAGACAAATTGCCATCATCCTAAATGTGAGGCCCAGGAGAGAGAGAGAGAGAGAGAGAGAGAGAGAGAGAGAGAGAGAGAGAGAGAGAGAGAGAGAGAGAGAGAGAGAGTGTGTGTGTGTGTGTGTGTGAGCGCGTTTTGAAATGTTAACAGTAAACAGCTGATTGCCGCACAACAACACAGGTAATACTTCGCTGCCAAGACAAATATAACCCTCGTTAAGGTGATGTAAGGTGGAGTTGTTAGCCCAGCCCTACCCGGGAGACCCCAGCCAGCCTCCACAGTACCTAAACAGTCAATCTCAGAAAACAATATAATCATGTTGAGGAATAAGAAAACAAAATAATAATAATAATAATAATAACAAATTTAACTTAGTAGACTAAAATAAAATAAAAAATAGCACGAGCAGAAAGAAATCATCAAAGAGAATATTTCAAAAAGGAATGTAAAAGCCCAGTTTTCTCTATTGGTGTGTTAAGGCAGCAAACACTCGTGTGACACTCCCGGGGCGCTGAACCAACACTCAGCCACAGTGCTGAAGAAGTTGCAAATAGATTCGCGTTAACACACAATCTGACTCTCATGGACGCTGTCGTACGCACACACACATAATAATAAATAAACAATAAACACCCCGTTAACATAAAAGGGTCATGGTTTGGCAGCAGATAATCTTTGGTGAATAAGGCAAGGCTGTCAAAATCTACGGAGCCAACCACCCACAGTTCACTTACTCTCACTCTCACTCTCTCTCCCTCACACACACACACACACACACACATAATAATAAATAAACAATAAACACCCCGTAAACATAAAAGGGTCATGGTTTGGCAGCAGATAATCTTTGGTGAATAAGGCAAGGCTGTCAAAATCTACGGAGCCAACCACCCACAGTTCACTTACTCTTGACCACCGAAGGGTCAAGACGTACCTGGCGCTCCTCTCGGAGCAGCCAGGTCAACTGTTAAGTTGGCCCATACCAACCCCCTCCCTTGAACCCTCCTCCCCACCGGAATATCAACAAGTTCTCGCCAGAAGTTACAATTTCATTTAGGAAAGGAATGGAACCAGTGTTAAACAGAGGTGAACAGTGGTGAACAGTGCTTAAGTCAGTGAGAACAACTCAACAGCAACAGTCGTACCCAAGTTAACCTTCACACAGTGAGGTCCCAGGTACCCAGTGATAACGGCCCGTGAGACCCAACAACAACCAGCGATGTGTTAATCCGTCTACGATAGGAAGGCCTAAGACCAAACCTCACTCATATAACACCATCTGTGAGGGAATTACTGCACCACATGTCCCTCATAACACCATCTGTGAAAGAATTACTACACCACATGTCCCTCACAACACCATCTGTGAGGGAATTACTACAACACGTGAGGTCCCTCATAACACCATCTGTGAGGGAAATACTACACCACGTCAGGCCCCTCATAACACCATCTGTGAGGGAATTACTACACTACGTGATGCCCCTCATAACACCATCTGTGAGGGAGTTACTACACCACGTCAGGCCCCCCATAACACCATCTGTGAGGGAATTACTACACTACGTGATGCCCCTCATAACACCATCTGTGAGGGAGTTACTACACCACGTCAGGCCCCTCATAACACCATCTGTGAGGTAATTACTACACCACGTGAGGTCCCTCATAACACCATCTGGGAGGTAATTACTACACCACGTGAGGCCCCTCATAACACCATCTGCGAGGGAATTACTACACCACGGCAGGTCCCTCATAACACCATCTGAGGGAACTACTACACCACGTGAGTTCCTCCTAACACCATCTGGGAGGGAGTTACTACACTACGAGTTTGCTATTCAACACCTACATTAATCTGTATGTTCACTGTATGTTCCTTTACCTTTCTCTAATGAAGGCTTTTGTTAAACCACCAATGTATGTAATAAGTCATTTATGTCCAATGTATATTTTCAGCCTTCGGGCTGCAGAACTTTTTTCAATAAACCGTTAATAATTATTATTATTATTATTATTATTATTATTATTACAACACACACACACACACACACACATAATAATAAATAAACAATAAACACCCCGTTATCATAAAAGGGTCATGGTTTGGCAGCAGATAATATCTGGTGAATAAGGTAAGGCTGTCAAAATCTACGGAGCCAACCACCCACAGTTCACTTACTCTCACTCTCACTCTCCCACTCTCTCTCCCTCACACACACACACACACACACACACGCACACACACACATAATAATAAATAAACAATAAACACCCCGTTATCATAAAAGGGTCATGGTTTGGCAGCAGATAATCTTTGGTGAATAAGGCAAGGCTGTCAAAATCTACGGAGCCAACCACCCACAGTTCACTTACTCTTGACCACCGAAGGGTCAAGACGTACCTGGCGCTCCTCTCGGAGCAGCCAGGTCAACTGTTAAGTTGGCCCATACCAACTCCCTCCCCTGAACCCTCCTCCCCACCGGAATATCAACAAGTTCTCGCCAGAAGTTACAATTTCATTTAGGAAAGGAATGGAACCAGTGTTAAACAGAGGTGAACAGTGGTGAACAGTGCTTAAGTCAGTGAGAACAACTCAACAGTAACAGTCGTACCCAAGTTAACCTTCACACAGTGAGGTCCCAGGTACCCAGTGATAACGGCCCGTGAGACCCAACAACAACCAGCGATGTGTTAATCCGTCTACGATAGGAAGGCCTAAGACCAAACCTCACTCATATAACACCATCTGTGAGGGAATTACTGCACCACATGTCCCTCATAACACCATCTGTGAAAGAATTACTACACCACATGTCCCTCACAACACCATCTGTGAGGGAATTACTACACCACGTGAGGTCCCTCATAACACCATCTGTGAGGGAATTACTACACCACGTCAGGCCCCTCATAACACCATCTGTGAGGGAATTACTACACTACGTGAGGCCCCTCATAACACCATTTGTGAGGGAGTTACTACACCACGTGAGGTCCCTCATAACACCATCTGTGAGGGAATTACTACACCACGTGAGGCCCCTCATAACACCATCTGCGAGGGAACTACTACACCACGTGAGTTCCTCCTAACACCATCTGGGAGGGAGTTACTACACTACGAGTTTGCTATTCAACACCTACATTAATCTGTATGTTCACTGTATGTTCCTTTACCTTTCTCTAATGAAGGCTTTTGTCAAACCACCAATGTATGTAATAAGTCATTTATGTCCAATGTATATTTTCAGCCTTCGGGCTGCAGAACTTTTTTCAATAAACCGTTAATAATTATTATTATTATTATTATTATTATTATTATTATTATTACAACACACACACACACACACACACACACATAATAATAAATAAACAATAAACACCCCGTTATCACAAAAGGGTCATGGTTTGGCAGCAGATAATCTCTGGTGAATAAGGCAAGGCTGTCAAAATCTACGGAGCCAACCACCCACAGTTCACTTACTCTCACTCTCCCTCCCTCCCTCCCTCCCTCCCTCCCTCCCTCCCTCACACACACACACACACACACACACGTCAATACGTTGTGTTCCTAGCGTCAGTACTACCATAACATGTTGCACCTTCTCATCTCATCTCACACTGCTGAGGCGGTTAGTGAATCTACCACACCAGACCCACCGAGTACCAGCTGACACCACCTCCAAGTAAACGACCCCTCCACAAACCACGTCCATCTACTGACACACACACGGAGAGATAATGTGCTGTTCCTGATGGTAAGTTAACTCTACCACGACCACCATGATCCCAGCTAGGACGCTCCCAGGCAACACCACCACTATCACCACATCCACCGCTATCATCATCACCAATATTATCACCACCATCCCCACCATAATCCAAGCCACCGCCATACCACTCCACGGCCTTCTACTTTCCCCGTTGCATCAAATTTGCATAACTTGTCGAAAAATAGTATAAGTACGGGACACCGAAATAGGAAGGAGGAGGACTCGCTGTGTGGGGCGGCGCGCGGGGAGACGGTGGCAAAGTGCCTCACCCCAATAGAATATTTTGGTGAGGTGTTACACAGGACGCGACGGCCGACACTCTGAATAAACTATTGGCAAAGGACAACCCGGACCCGCCCCGCCCCGCACCCTATTGTTTAAAGCGCCCTCACCACCCTGGTCCAAAGGTCAGGCACACGGGGTACACACAAGGTCATGTACGCTGTGTCATGCAGATGTAAGTGACATATAGGGTCAGGCACACGGGGTACACACAAGGTCATGTACACTGTGTCATGCAGATGTATGTGATAATTAAGGTCAGGCACACGAGGTACACACACAGTCACGTATACAGAGCGACCTGGGAGGCCATACGTACATACAAGGTTATACTTTGAGTCACGGACACGGTGTTATACGGTCAGGATCATGCACACGAGGTTATACACACGGGATGAAACAGTCCATGACGCACACCCAGACAAATTATACACAAGGCCAGGTTAAAGGGTGTACATGCATGACACACAACCCCCCCACACCGACCATAACCCCCTCCCCCCCCCCCCCCGTAAGTAGTGGGTGAGACCAGCGTCCTACCTCAAGATGACGGATCGTGTTTCCTGTCCCTCCTCTGTCATTATTCTTCACGTTAATCTTCTTCCTCCTCTTCTCTTTTTCATCACGCCCCCCACTGTGTCCGTTCTTCTCTGTCTCTCTTATCTTTCCCTACTTCCCGACATTGCTTGTGGCCAACAGGTGTGGGTGGGTGGGTGTGTGTGTAAAGGAAAAGGTGTGTGGCACTTGAAACAGAGACAACAGGTGTGGGACTGAGGAAAGGAGGCAACAGGTGTGTCGGAGGAGGAGGAGGAGGAGGAAGTAAACAAACAGGTGTGTGGGCAAGGTTGTTTACATTAATGAGGAGTCTTATTACTGACAGGTGAGGCTTCCACAGTTCCCTCCACAAAAGGTCAGATTGAGGAGGGGGTGTCAGGCTGATATCACATGACCTGAGACGAACTGCTGAACACTCTAAGATTAATGGGGAGGCAAGTTTTAACCCTTACTATATACACTTAACTATGCCATCACCACTACACACTTAACTATGCCATCACCACTACACACTTAACTATGCCATCACCACTACACACTTAACTATGCCATCACCACTACACACTTAACTATGCCATCACCACAACACACTTAACTATGCCATCACCACTACACACTTAACTATACCATCACCACTACACACCTACTACATACATAGTTCACCAAATCATCACCACTGCACAGTTCAGGCTGGGTGAGATTAGATGAAGGAGCACTTGAGGTAAAGAGAAGCTGGGACGGTAAATAGCACCCGAATATATTAGGTTCGGTGTACGGGGGTGAGGTGAAGTTAGGAGACGTATAGTGAGGCAAGAGGAGGTCGAGCCAGGTTAGGAGAAACTCATTGAGGTAAACAGATGCAAATTGGTAAGGTGTATCTCAGCCTCTGGTACATGGTGGTGGTGGAGTGTGGTGGTGGTGGTGGTGGTGGAGTGTGGTGGTAACAATGAGTGAGGACTCTGTGACGACTCATCGTCACCTGTTAATTAAGGCTTTTGGCCACCGATTGTCCTCTAACGCTGACCACCACTCTGAGGGCAGTAAACCTTGTTTGTCAAAGATAGCAAGTACTGTACATCGCACATGTGTGGGGGAGGGGGCTAGAGAGGGGGAGGGGGCTAGAGAGGGGGAGGGGCTAGAGAGGGGGAGATGGGAGTGAGAGGGAGGGGGTAGAGAGGGGGAGGGGGGTAGAGAGGGGGAGGGGGCTAGAGAGGGGGAGATGGGAGAGAGAGGGAGGGGTAGAGAGGAAAGGGGGTAGAGGAGGGGGGTAGAGGAGGGGGTAGAGAGGGAGGGGGATAGAAAGGGAGGGGGTAGAGAGATGGAGGGAGTAGAGAGAGGGAGGGGGTAGAGAGAGGGAGGGGGAAGAGAGAGAGGGGGGTAGAGAGAGGAAGGGGGTAGAGAGAGAGAGGGGGAGTAGAGAGAGGAAGGGGCTAGAGAGGGGTAGGGGGCTAGAGAAGGGGAGGGGGCTAGAGAGGGGGAGATGGGAGAGAGGGGGAGATGGGAGAGAGGGGGAGGGGGTAGAGAGAGGGAGGGGATAGAGAGGGGGAGTGGGGTAGAGGGAGGAGGGTAGAGAAGGGGAGGAGCGATCGATCTCTCACCTTCCCGGACAGAGGAGACACACAGAGCGTCACTGGCCGCAGGCTCCATTAGCAACAAGCACACGCCAATAACTCCCGCCACTCTGTCGCCCGGGAGGATATGAGACCCAAAGTCAAGTGGACGGAGAAGACAGCGACCTCCTCACCAGGATGAAGGTCAAACTGACAGCAAACAAGAGCGGCTGTCGGGTATATTCCCGACGGGGCGCTGGAGGCTTTAGGAGACAACAGCAGCGAGAGTAATATTGGGCCAAGAGACAGAATACTTGTGAGCTAAAGGAACACAGCAGATGTCTTAATACTACCCAGCATATCCAGTGGCATTGTCGAGGTGTCCCGCCCTATGTTGACTCCGGACAATAACGCCTCCACCCCGGGGACATGATGGCTTCATTTCCTCAAAGGGCTAAGTCTACAGCCATTATTACAATACTCGAATCAGCAGGGGTAAGAACTATACTCGTGAGGGACGATACTCACTATGTTGTTGACTCTCGAGCATAACGATCAGCAGATAACAAGAAGCAAGTTTATTGTATCTTGGCTAAGAGTCTCTATGGTGGAGAGTCTGGCTAGGAGGTGACACTGTGGCTGACGTCAGAACAAAGACGACCAACAATACACACAGGAGCTAAGAGCTACGTCTGGATCAGGGCATGACAGAAATGGGGTTCACAGGCATGGCAGTGTATACTAAGTCTTCGGTACGCAAGGAGGCAGCATGGCCGACATTGTATTCGACCGCTGTCACTTCCCCAACGTTAACGTTACGTATCCATTTATAGCAGGATGAACTCACAATGCCCCGGATAGAACCAGCTATCATTAGGACAGGAGGATCCACTCAACTACCGCACCATGAGGATCATTGTTTAACGCAAGACAAATTAATAAAAGCCACCACCGTCTCTACGTCATAACCTCACCCCTTTATTTCTCAGCAGGAAAATTGGTCATTTGATTTCCTAACGCACGGACATAGTACAATGTATGATTTCAGTAAAGATACAAGTAAATGCAAGTTAGATCAGCTGGTTCAAGATTATTGCTTCACATCTAATGGTTCAGATAGTACAGGTGGTAAGGGCGAAGGGGCACAGCAGCAGGTGGCAGCAGCAGTAGGTGTCGTGGAAGAGGAAGTGTGCTACACAGATGGTGCACATGACCGCTCAGGCAGACGGGAGGCGGCGGGCGCTAGGTAATGGTTCATGACACGCCCTGACTGACACTCGTGACAGACCTGGGTGGCGTGGGGAGGAGGCGTGGTGGGAAGGCGTGTATGAGAGGGGTTGACATGCGCTTCATAGTCTTTAGGGTGGCACTCGGGGAAATAATGAGAGAGAGAGAGAGAGAGAGAGAGAGAGAGAGAGAGAGAGAGAGAGAGAGAGAGAGAGAGAGAGAGAGAGAGAGAGAGAGAGAGAGAGAGAGAGAGACTGACTTCATCGCTACCACCACGTCTTATCTAAACGGACCAGTTAGGTTGTGAGAAGAGGAAGAGGCGAGTGTCGAGGGCAGGTTGTAATGGCTGGTGTGTGTGTGTGTGTGTGTGTGAGGGAGGGAGGGGGTGGACTAATAGACTATGTGAGAGGATGGAGAGGCGCGTAAGTGTGACCAAGTAGGGCAACCTGGCGTTCCCTCAGTCGCTCACACACACACACGCACTAGATATGAGATATGTGCGAGGGATAACGTGAGGCGATACTGATTCCTCGTGCTGGGGATGTTTTTACTGCATGAGGTCTTAATGTCACTTCTAGTGGGTCGTGAAATTGCCCTGGGTGGTCACTGATGACTTAACGTACCCACGATTGATTAATTGAGGTGGAGATTCCCCTCTTAGTCCTCTTTCCCCTCTCACTCTCCAGCACCAAGGGGAAAGAATACCTCACCTTCCAGCACCAAGGGAGAATATGTCACCCTCCAGCACCGAGAAGAGAGAATACCTCACCATCCAGCACCAAGAGAATATGTCACCCTCCAGCACCAAGGGGTGAGAATACCTCACCTTCTAGCACCAAGAGAATATGTCACCCTCCAGCACCGAGGAGAGAGAATACCTCACCATCCAGCACCAAGAGAATATGTCACCCTCCAGCACCAAGGGGTGAGAATACCTCACCTTCCAGCACCAAGGGAGAATATGTCACCCTCCAGCACCGAGGAGAGAGAATACCTCACCATCCAGCACCAAGAGAATATGTCACCCTCGAGAAACTGAGGAGAGAGAATACCTCACCTTCCAGCACCAAGAGAATATGTCACCCTCCAGCACCAAGGGGAGAGAATGCCTCTCCTTCCAGCACCCAGATATAAGCAACACGTCCCCCTTAACTCCTCCTCTCGGTGTCAGCTTGGAGGCACACGAGGAACGAGTCTCCGGAGGCAGTGAGTTATGGCAGGCAAGGCGAGAACCTCATCACCGGTAAGTGTCGTGTGTGTGTGTGTGTGTGTGTGGAGGGGGGGGGGCTTCACTTGGGGGGTTTCATTTAGGAGGCTTCACTTGGGGAGGCTTCACGCTCAACACCGACACCTTCTTCCTTGTTGGTGACATTGCAAGAAGAAGGTTGTTGTCACAGTTCGTCAGATTCTTAAGTCTTCTTCATTCAGGTCTGTTTCATCTATCCATTTACTCTCTTCCTTCTTTTAGTGTGTCTTTACCCTTTAATCTTTTGTTCTCCACTTTTCATATCACATACATATATACATACATGAATTTCTACCTCTCTCCCCACACACACGATACGACTCTCCCCCACACACACCCACCCCTCTACCCCCACCGACACATACACCTTCCCCTCTGCTCCCACACACGCCTCTCCCTCTCCACCACCACACACACGCCTCTCCCTCTCCACCACCACACACACGCCTCTCCCTCTCCACCACACACACACGCCTCTCCCTCTCCACCCCACACAAAATTCAATCTCCCTCTTTCCTTCAAACACACACACAGAAGGGTCCCAGGGGCAGTCAAGTCACACACACACACACACACACACACACACACACACACACACACACACACAGAACAGTGCACCTGGTCGTCTGGCGGGGACAACCTAGCCTAAAGCACCCGGACCAACAACACATGGAGGAGACGCTACTGTTTCAAGCTCCGGTGAGGTGTACAGGCACTCAAGAGAAGGAAGAATGGTGTAATCTCTCTCTCTCTCTCTCTCTCTCTCTCTCTCTCTCTCTCTCTCTCTAAAGCTGCAATACCCCCCCCCCTCCACCATCTCTCTCTTTCAATCTCTACACCGTTTTCTTTTCTTTCCACTTAACCCACACAATTTCTTCCCCACCTGTGCAATTCTCTCTTTCATTTCACAACATCAATTTCTCCTCTCTCTCTCTCTCTCTCAATCCCCCCACCCTTTCCATCTCCCTCCTTGGTAATTATCTCCCTTCATTCCTTCAATCATTCCTCTTATATTTTCTCGTTCTCCTTCCTTCTCTTCCCTTCTGTCTAAACTCTTCTCCTCTTCTCTTTATTTTTCTCCCTTTAGTCATTTAAAATAAACTCCTCCCACCTTTTCTCTCCTAAACATAATTCCACTTTCCTTTCTCCTCTTCCAATTCCTCTCCTTTTTACTTAACCATTACCTCTCTCTCTCTCTCTCTCTCTCTCTCTCTCTCTCTCTCTCATTTTTTACCTCCCAAACACTCCCTCCTCCATCTCCAAAACAATATTTTACCGTCCTCCTCCCCGTGTGGTGGTGCTCGAGACAAGAGCCACCTGGATTGTTGGACTCACTCGGGGATCACCTCTGCCTCCAGCACACCTGTTGTGTCTCCTCCAATATCCTCACCTGTTTATATCTAACTGGATTTGTTCCTCAATTGTTTCCCGTCGTCTGTTCGCCCGTGTGTGTGTGTGTGTGTGTGTGTGTGTGTGTGTGTAGTAATAATAATAATAATAATAATAATAATAATAATAATAATAATAATAATAAACGGTTTATTAATAGAGTTGCAGCAGGTGGCTGAAAATATACAAACTTACATGTGATTTAGACATAATGATATGCTTTCAGTACATTTACAGGGCTGTACAGTACATAAATCAGAAGTTGTTTATTATTTTAACAATAGATGAAATGGTGCTATTCTTATATCTATCAGTGCGGGGTCTTATGGGCTGAATTTTGTTGTAGTGGAGGACTGCGCGAGGTGGGCGGGGGACTGCCGGTGGCAGGAGGTGGCGATGATGAGGATGGTGCAGTAGTCCACTGCCAAACATTGCTATCGCTTGGTGGTGGAGGTCACTGAGGGATGGCATTTCGAGGAAGGAGAGGGCGTTGTTGTAGCCAGAGTAGTCTGCGCTGAGCATGATTCTGCAGGCCCTTTTCTGTACCTTCTCTAGCTGGCGTTGTTGGGTAGAGTTGAGAGAAGACGACAAGGTTGGTTACGTTAATTTGGGGAGAATAAAGGCGTTTTAGATAATCCTCAGCTCTGGCGTGGGTGACCCAGGTGACCTGAGTCGTCGTGGCATGTAGAGTCGGTACAAGGCTGCCTTGATTGTGTTGTTTACATGGGCCTTCCAGTCCAGTTTGTGGTCTATGGTAACCCCGAGGAGTTTGGCAGACTGCACTAACTGGAGAGAATGGGCACCCACTGTGACTGCTGGAGCTTGCACTGGAGTGGTGGCGGTATTGATGTGCATGACTACGGTTTTGGTGTGGTTGATGGTGACCTTGTTCTCCATAGTCCATGCCTGTAGCCTGTCCAGGATGCCTTGTAGCGACGAGTAGTCCGGTGAGGTGTTGTCCACCGTAACCCCCACAGTGCAATCATCCACGTACTTCCACCTGTGAGGAGTGTCCGATAGAGCGTCGTTGATCAGGATCAGGAAGCACAGAGGTCCCGTGTGTGTGTGTGTGTGTGTGTGTGTGTGTGTGTGTTTTATGAACGCGACAACTTTAACAAAGTAAATGGATTTTTATGAAAATTGATATTTGGACGTGATCCAATAAGGTTCAGACCACACCTGTCACGACGGAAGAGTGGGGAGGGAGGCAGATGTGGGAGAGTGGGGAGGAAGGCAGGTGTGGGAAAGTGGGGGAGGGAGGCAGATGTGGGGGAGGGAGGCAGATGTGGGAGAGTGGGGAGGGAGGCAGGTGTGGGAAAGTGGGGGAGGGAGGCAGATGTGGGAAAGCGGGAAGGAAGGCAGATGTGGGGAGGGAGGCAGATGTGGGGAGGGAGGCAGATGTGGGGAAGGAGGGCGATGTGGGAAAGTGAGGAGGGAGGCAGGTGTGAGTGTGTGTGTGTATGGGGGGCGGGGTGTAGGTGAGGAGGGAGGCAGTTGTGTGTGGGGGAGTGAGAAAGTAGACAGGTGTGTATATATGTATATATATATATATATATATATATATATATATATATATATATATATATATATATATATATATATATATATATGTGTGTGTGTGTGTGTGTGTGTGTGTGTGTGGATTGAGGCCAATGTCTGTAAAGGCACGCATCAGACCCTCATGCGCGGGGATTTTCCTACTTAGCGGTGTACAGGTGATGTGGTGAGACGCAACCTCTACCCAAATTCCTCCTTACACGCCCCCCCCCCCCCCCCCCACACACACACATCCCTCTCACACACGCCTCACCTCCCTCGTCTCGCCTCGGGTCAAGATAATCCTGGGGAAATCTCCAAATTCTCCGTTACGTCCTTCAATATGAAAATATCTTAGGAGGCTAAATCTTCCTTATTTCCTCCTGCTGCAGTTTTAAGGGAGTTATGAAGAGGATTTGGGTGCAGCGAGGCGATGGTGGAGGACGTATGTGATGGCCGGAGTCTGGAAATGTGTACTGAAACCCCATGTGAAACCTTCTGGGAGTCAAAGAAACCCGGAGGACCATGTGAAACCTTCGACAACTGGAAGTGAAGAAGACCCCCACAATATCCTAAATAAGACTTAAAACTCCCACAATATCCCACACTAAACAAGACTTAAGACCCCTACAATATCCTACACTAAACAAGACTTAAGACCCAACACTAAACAAGACTTAAGACCCCACAATAAACAAGACTTAAGACCCCCACAATATTCCACACTAAATAAGACTTAAGACTCCCCCTATTCCTCACACCACATCATCAAGAGGATAAAGAGGACGCCGTGAGAAGGCGAGACACAACAACAAGACGGCTAACATCACACATAAACACCGCCTGACCGCCGCCACCAACACCACAACAATCGCCACCAACACCATAACTAACACCAACACCACAACAATCGCCACCAAAACCACCACAAACACCACAATGACATCATCACCATCACTAACACCACCATCAGTAACACCACCACCACCACCACTAACACCAACACCACTACTAACACCACCACCACCACTAACACCAACACCATATCTTAGCATTAGAAAAATATTAATAAAAACGGGTTTCAAGATTCTCGAGACCATTTTTGTTAATCTGAGTTTTAGTGACAATAAAAAGAATAAAAGTAACTGCGTAGAACCCCGTCTGTGTTGTCCTAACCACCACTAACCACCACTAACCAGCCATCCAGCCACCCTCTCCTCTCTCTCACCAAGATAAGGATATTGTCTCCCGTAAGTCTTTCCCCGACGACCTCCCAGCCTAGTAGACGGCCAGCAGGCATAATAAGGCGCCTCTCGTCCACCAGTGCTGACGCTCTCTCGTGTGTTAGTTCTGGTGGTGTTGTGTTAGTACTGGTGGTGTTGTGTTAGTCCTGGTGGTGTTGTGTTAGTACTAGTGGTGTTGTGTTAGTACTGGTGGTGTTGTGTTAGTACTGGTGGTGTTGTGTTAGTACTGGTGGTGTTGTGTTAGTACTGGTGGTGTTGTGTTAGTACTGGTGGTGTTGTGTTAGTACAGGTGGTGTTGTGTTAGTACTGGTGGTATGGTGTTAGTACTGGTGGTGTTGTGTTAGTACTGGTGGTGTTGTGTTAGTACTGGTGGTGTTGTGTTAGTACTGGTGGTGTTATGTTAGTACCGGTGTTACAACTTCTCTCTTCCGAACGCAACTCTCAGTACCGCGGTGTGTGATATCTATTCATTTCATTCTTATTAAAAAAAAATCGAGTCCGCTCAGTGCTTGTCCACATTCTAGAAGGTTTGTGTGTTCACTTTGTCTGTTTCCAGCCAAATGGTCAACTTTATTATCTCTACGGTGCAAGTGTAAAGACGAGAGGTACAACAGTGAATAGCCGTGGATGACAAAGACTTGTGTAGTAGTAGGGTGACAGAGTCGTGGAGGCCGGCCTCTTGTGTGAGGGAGGATGGGAGGCCGGCCTCTTGTGTGAGGGAGGATGGGGGGCCGGTCTCTTGTGTGAAGGAGAGAGGCCGGCTTCGTATGTGAGGGAGGAAGCCGGTCGACTTCAAAGACGGCTTGATGTTAGACAAGAAAAATCCAACACTAACATTACAGTATAGCCCCGTCACTATCCGTCACCTAGACCCATAATAATCCCCGTCTCCTACAACCATCACTACCCCCATCACCTACACCCATCACTACCCCCGTCACTTACACCCATCACTACCCCCGTCACTTACATCCATCACTACCCCCATCACCTACACCCATCACTACCCCCGTCACTTACACCCATCACTACCCCTGTCACCTACACCCATCACTACCCCCGTCACCTACACCCATCACTACCCCCGTCACTTACACCCATCACTACCCCTGTCACCTACACCCATCACTACCCCCGTCACTTACACCCATCACTACCCCTGTCACCTACACCCATCACTATCCCCGCCACCTACACCCATCACTCCCCCCGTCACCTACACCCATCACTATCCCCGTCACCTGCACCCATCACTCCCCCCGTCACCTACACCCATCACTACCCCCATCACCTACACCCATCACTCCCCCCGTCACCTACACCCATCACTATCCCCGTCACCTGCACCCATCACTGCCCCCGTCATCTACCAATTTCTTGAAGAGAATATATCGTTAGGTATTACTGTACGACATTACTGATTACTAGAGCAAGTTGGGGTAGTTTAGGTAGTGGGCGGGTGGGCAAGTAATGGGCGGGTAGTGGCGACGTCACACTTTAAACCTCCCTACCAGCGCCCAGAGTAAAACGATATAAAACACTCAGCTGCTCTGGCTTACAGTGATAAAAAGCCAGCGGGTTGAAAACTTCAGATTACGATGATGAAACTGAAGTTTTTATGGCTCAACACTCCTCAACGTATCCCCGTGAGAGCCGAGAACATGTGGGAACTGCATTACACTGAGGACGTTAATGTAGCGAGGAAAACCACGGTAAAACTTATTACTTTATACACTCTCCGTAAATACTGTTGTGTGAAACACTGCCGGGGCCAGGGCTGCCTCGCTCAGTGTAATAACAGTATTGCTTCTCCAATTTCTCTCTAACATTTTAGTCCAAATTACTGTGAATGTGGAGGGTGTGGAGCCAGTGCTTCCATACGTCCGGGTTATGGATGACCTGCCAGGCTGTGAGGCTGGCTGGCTGGCTGGGTACGACAGACTGAGGCAGCTTTTACATGTGTTTAAATCTCACGTCTAGGTTATGGCTCGCTCCATTTTTTTATGTAAAGAAAGACGAGAGATCACACTGTAGTCCCAGCTTGATGCACTAAATATTGGTCACCGCCTGTACAGCTGTTCCTCAACACTACCACCTCCTGGGATGTATCTCAGTAAATGTAAATACTCATTTATAAATTCTACCATCTGTTGTGCCTATAATTTTGGAATCTTTATCCGCCACGGCTGCCATAATTTACACACAAAACACTGTAGTTTTCTACCACTATTGTCATCATCTTAGTACAGTAAAGGATGAACTACAGGTCGTCTACTGGAGGAACACTGTCATCTGTATCAAGTACATTTATTCTGTAATAAATGACCGACATACACAGACAAAGAGGTCGTGTTCCCACGCAGGAAAAATATATTACAACATGAACGACTCTGTGTACAATAACACCTACACTATTATTATTCTCCCTTTGTCGCGGGAAACATTTGTTATTTAAACATGAGAGAAGGAGAGGCTCGGTAAGGGTAAGTTATCTCCATAGCTGGTGCGTTTGCATTAAGTTTTAGGCATCAAAGACAATTCCTAGACGTTGGAGGTGGTCCCTCCTGTGGCTTTGTACAGTATATACCGTACTAACAGTGTTATATATGAACCTAGTGAGGGTGAACCTTACGACAGGCCGGAGAGGAGTGAAGGATAGCAGCTGTGTCCTATATAACGGCAACAGTAATATCTGTATCATTAGTCTTAGCAGAGGTAATAACAGTAGAGCGATGGTACACTGGTGTAGGACCTTATGGGGTACTGAGGACCAGTGTCAGCAGTACCACAAGCTGACGGAGGAGGAAGAGTGTCAGCACCACTTGAATCAGCAGTATTTAAAACTCTGTACGTCAACTCTGTCCCTTCTCCGGTATTGAGCAAACTAACCTAACCTAACCAACCCTCCCACCCTCCTTCTCTCACACATACTAAAGTACCAGATTACACCAGTTACCAAGAATGACCTCTGACCTTACAGCCGTGACCTTGACGCGTGATACCAGGGACTAGTGCATGTTGGCAGGTGTTCATACATATTTATACCGGGGGGGGGGGGGGGCATTAAAAATACCTGTAGCCAGACACGTTTTTGACATCTCACCTTCAGCTGTGACCTTGACCCTCCACAGCGAAGATTAAGACATACGGTAACATACTCCAGACACTCGCACAAACACCCAGACACCAACACATACATCCAAACACCAACACAAACATCCAGACGCCAACACAAACACCCAGACACCAACACAAACACCCAGACACCAACACAAACACCCAGACACCAACACAAACATCCAAACACCAACACAAACATCCAGACACCTACACAAACATCCAGACACCAACACAAACACCCAGACACCAACACAAACACCCAGACACCAACACAAACACCTAAACACCAACACAAACACCCAGACACCAACACAAACATCCAAACACCAACACAAACACCCAGACACCAACACAATTATCCAAACACCAACACAAACACCCAGACATCAACACACCAGTACCTCAATAGATCAATTTATCGACAGTGTATATAATAACAATACTTCAACACACCTGTCCTCTGTGTTGGTGAGCGTGTCCATACTATCAACAGACTAACACTCATACGTAAGATTCTCGTTCTGCTGCTGGCTTTCACAGACTTTCTCTTGCGTTAAATCTGTCCCCTAACTCAGTGCAATCTTGATATCATTCTGGACATTCTTTCTTCTCAAGTGAACGAGTTAGATACGATCTTACATCTCCAGTTATGAGGGAAATTTAGCGCACGGGTTTTCTTGGAATTCAGATCCTGTACGATAAGAATCCGGACGGTGTGTTCAGGACCCACCCACAGTACTGATGCTACATACACCCACAGTACTAATACTACATACGCCCACACTACTCAGGCGTTTATATACCCACAACACGCGCACATAACTCTCTATATACTGACACACACACACACACACACACACACAACACGCGTTCACAACTTTATATACTGACACACACACACACAACTTTATACCATCTCATTTGCTCATAAAATTGTCTATAAATTTGAGGGGGAAGAGAAGGAGCAGGAGGAAAGGAGGATGGAGGAGGGGAGGAAGGAGTGGAGGATGAAGGAGGGGAGGAAGGAGTGGGGCAGGAAGGAGTGTGGAGGAGGAAGAGAAGAAAGGGAAGAAAATGGATAAAAAAATAAGAGAAACAGTAAAAAGAAAACGAGTTAAAAAAAAGAAAACGAAGAGCCAAGAGAATAAAAAAAAAAGATTGAAAATATTAAAAGAAAACTTTACCGGGAGGACACAACTAGAAGGGAGGTTCTCAGTTGTTCCTAAGTCAAATTTTCATCGTAACTGGAGAACGTAAAAAAACGAATAATCTTTGCCAATGCGGACCCCCTGTCATCAACTATTACTGTCACCCACTATCACTGTCACCCACTATCACTGTCACCCACTATTACTGTCACCCACTATTACTGTCATCCACTATCACTGTCACCCACTATCACTTTCAGCCACTAACACTGTCACCCACTATCACTTTCATCCACTAACACTGTCATCCACTATCACTGTCATCCACTATCACTGTCACCCACTATCACTTTCATCCACTATCACTTTCATCCACTATCACTGTCAACCACTATCACTGTCACCCACCACCACAACCCGGTACCTCCTACACGATCGTGGCCAGTTATAGGATCCTGACCGCCCAGAGGAAGGCTTAGTAGGACCTCCTAAAGGATTCACTTAATGGCGTAATTGAAAACCAAGAGAATCCTGGGTACGACACTCCCCATACTCGTTCGGGTCGTGAAATGAAACAAACTCTACGACGACTTATACTTACTTGTTTGGTTAAGTTAGGTTAGCTTAGGTTAGGTTGGTACCCCTCTAACCCGCCAATAATCGAAGAAAATGCGAGTCTCATAGGCAGTGAGGGAGCGTTTGGATCTACGGCACACTGAACCCTTTGTCTCAACACAGTGACACCGCCAACTCTCTCTCTCTCTCTCTCCCAGTCCCTTCCCTCCTCTCCTCCATCAATCCTTCCCCGTCCTCTCTCAGCTCCACCAGTCTCTCCCTCTCCACCCGTACCCCCCCTCTCTCTCTCTCTCTTTTCACTATCTCCCTCTCTCCCTTCACCAACTCACTCCTCTCCCTCCTCTCTTCCTCCACCAGTACCTCTCTCCTCTCTCTCCCTCCACCGTCACCGTTTGCTCTCTGTTATCCTCGTACTCCCTCAACGAGTTCTATACATCCTCCATCACCACTGTTCTCTCTCCAACAGACCCTACTTCCTCCACGACTTCCTTCCTCCCTCCTTCCCTCACTCCTTCACCCTCCCCCCACCCTCCATAGCCAGGGATCTCTCTCTCTCTCTCTCTCTCTCTCTCCCTCATGAATGTACATACACACAATTTTGTCACCGAAGGACGAACAGACAGACAGACAGACAGACAGATATAAACAGAAGGGCAGAAAGACGGACAGACGGACGGACGGAAAGCATCACTCATCTCTTCCCAGATCTTTCGGTCGTGGAAATAAAAAGCAAGGAAAGAATTTATAAAAAAAAAAATAAATAAAAAAAATCACTTTCGCATTTCGGCCCGATAAGAAAAAAATTATTTCTGGAATAAGATGGAAAAATTAATTAAAACCCCAACTTCCGTATTTCGTCTTCTGATAAAAATAGTGCAAAGGAAAAACATAAAAAAAAGCCGGAGGAAAATTAAACCCCAGTAAAAAAACAAGAATTATTTGTTTGTTTTTTTAATTATGTTCAATTTTTGGGCATAACACTTAACACCCCCCCCCCCAAAAAAAAAAAAAAATTAAAATAAAATAATACTACTAATAATAATAATACTCTTACAATAAGGTTGTGTTTGTGGAGGGGTAGCGTAGGGCGAGCGACCAACCTCACCCCAACTGAAGCGATGGAATTACTCGCCTCAACAACTTCCAATTACCCTGGCGGTTGTTAGTGTCCAGCGCCACCCGGAATCATATTGGCTAAGGCCTGGAGAATTGGCATGAGAGAGAGGTGGAGGGGTGGTGGATAGGTGAAGGGGTAGTGGGGGGTGGGGGGGGAGAAGGGTTGGGGGAGCAGTGGAGGGGTGGAGGAGGGGTGAGGGAAACAGTGATGGGATGGAGGAAGGGTAAAGGAATGGAGACGGGATGAAGGGACGGTGGAGGAAGGGTGAGGGGACGGTGGAGGAGGGGTGAGGGGACGGTGGAGGAGGGGTGAGGGGACGGTGGAGGAGGGGTGAGGGGACGGTGGAGGAGGAATGAAGGGACGGTGGGGGACGGGTGAAGGGTCGATGAAGGAGGGGTGAGGGGAACAGTGGGGGGTGAAGGAGGGGTGAGGGGAACAGTGGAGGGTTGGATAGACAGAGAATGGAGGAAAGAGGAAGTTAGAGAAGCGGTGGAGCGGAGAATGTGGAGTGAACTCCAGGTTGGAAGGCTTAAGTCTCTGGGCTGGAAGGTTGGCAGAAGGGAAGGATGGAAGACTGGAAAATTGAGATTGACAAACTGAGTTGACGCAAACAGAGTCAGGGATTGTGGGGATTGAGGATGTGATGTCCTAGGATAGTGAGCCTGTAGGCAAGGGAGAAAGAGAAAGAGAAAGAGAAAGAAAGAGAGAGAGAGAGAGAGAGAGAGAGAGAGAGAGAGAGAGAGAGAGAGAGAGAGAGAGAGAGAGCAGAAGTGAGAAACAGGTTAAGCTTTAACCTATGGTTGGTCTCTCTCTCTCTCTCTCTCTCTCTCCAAAAGAGAGATTAATCAATAACACTGGTTACACTGACACACACATATAATGTTTCCACATGACGTAAATAATAATATAATGGAGGCCAACGGTTTAGCACATAGCGACCGCAGCAGCAGTGGCAGCAGCAGCAGCGGCAGCGGCGGCAGCAGCGGCGGCGGCAGCAGCGGCGGCAGCAGCGGTAGCAGCAGCGGCATATACTTACAATACGGTCAACTCTGGGTATGATAAAGAAACACATCATTACAGTAAACTTCCCATAAGGTTTACTCGCTAACATGTTGTGTTCATTATTAAACTCTCCATCACAAGTATCTATGTTAAAGGCGTCCTGCCCATATACGCTCCCCTCCCTCCCTCCCTCCCTCCCTCTCCTCTTCCTCCTTTCCCTCTCCCTTTCTCTCCCTCCCTCCCCCATTCCTCTTTCCGACTCTTTTCTCTCCCTCCTCCTTTCCCTTCCCCCATCTCCCCTTATCTGCCTCCCTTCCTCTCATTCCCTCCTCCCCCTCCCAGGCAGGCAGGTAAGGCTTCCACCAACCAACCAACACCCACAACAGACCTCGAGACTCGATATAACCACCACAAACTACTTCTAAGAAAACAAATTTATTACCGATGGGCAGAGAGGTCACCTTTCTCTCACCCACCCTTTTCCCTTCCTCCCTCTCCCACCCTATTCCTTTCTCCCCCTCCCTCACCCACCCTTCTCCCTTCCCTACCTCTCCCACCCACCCCTCTCATTTCCCTGCATCTCCCACCTCCTCCCTTTCCTGTATCCCCCACGTTTCCCTTCCTCTCCCTCCCTCTCCCACCCCTCTTATTCACTGGTAGTTGGTGTTGTTGTAAAGGCGCAATAATAAGGTAAACGCCACTACAGCTCCCAATGCCATCACCTTGACGACCATTACCATCACCATGACAACCATTACCACCGACACCACCGTCATTGTCGGTTACCACCACTGCTGACGAGTTAATCACCATTACCACCATTACCATCATGGCAATCACCATTAACACCCATGATAACCATGACCACTTACTATCATAATCATGGTAACTACTGTTGACACCATGAAAACCACCACCACCATTATGACAACTTACATTACCACCATCACCACCACAATAACCACCACCTGCTGCAGTCAACATAATGTCTCACTTTTACACTAAACCATTTTTTAATAATTCTTTCAGATGTACCAACTAACATGTAATAAGGTAATTAATATTCATTGTTTAAATATTTTCTGCTTTTGTAATTCTATCTATCTATCTATCTACCTATCTATCTATCTATCTATCTATCTACCTATCTATCTAATCACAGGTGAAGTAGTTTCTGTGTACCTTTATCTCCATTGGTATAAGCAACGACATAAACATACTCCCTCAAGATGGCGAAAAAATTCCTCTGTGACTGTAGTACTGTACCTCCATTAGTTAGACGTAAAATAATAATAATAATAATAATAATAATAACATACGCAACTTTAGGACTAGAGTCTCAGTTCACTTCTGGCTCCATTTGCGACGACACCATTACAAACCCAGCTCCTCAACCCACTGTGCTACCTCCCTCCCATCCCCCATTTGGTATTACACCGAGACAAACTTCCCGCTTTCCAGTTACGAATTTTGCATTGAATTGAGGATTTACATAAAACACTCGACGTAAATTAAACCCGAGGGAACTGAGAGATTTACATAGTGTTAGGCTTTTTTGTTGTTGTTTTCTTTACATTGAGGCGAGACTGCGTTTATTATTATGTTTCTGTTTTTGTTTACAATCGATAGTTCCTTTCATTAACGATCTAAGAACGCGTAAGTCATTTAAATAACGACAATGACTACAATGGCGTCGGATTTGCGATAAGACTCTACCGTACCCACCACCTCTCACACGTAATAATAATAATGGAAGCCCCTCGAAATCGAGGATGGCCGGCCCAAGGGCCTCCTAGGCGTGAATTTGTTAAGGTGTAGAAGCTGTCGCAAACACAACAACCACACCCCACGTTAACGAGCTGCATGACCCAGTGTCAAGGAATAGTCCGAGAAGACCGGACAACTCGCCAACTGCACTGGCAAACCATTACCCCGGAATACGATCCGCAAATCGATTAACATCCAGGTTCCCAATTTCTGCTGGGTAGACACGCACCCACCATCTCTCACACATACCCACCACCTCACACGTACTGTACCCACCTCTCACACGTACCTACCACCTCTCACACGTACCCGCCACCTCACACGTACTGTACCCACCTCTCACACGTACCTACCACCTTTCACACGTACCCGCCACCTCTCACACATGCCGCCCATTAACACTAAGCGCCATGGGATGGAAACACTGTCTCATTAGAATCAGCTGGCGGAGCACTGTGTCCCTGGAGCCCCTCACCAGACACGTCCTCGTCAGCGCCTCCACCCGGTCCTTTTGTCTTGGTGAAGTGTACCGGGGGGGGGGGGGGGGGGGGGGGGGGCTGCACCAGGGCTCTCACCACATTATCAAGGATCACTTTACGCATAACAAATTAATATAAAACTTTGTTTTTTCACAAATAAGCGAATTATCGTAAACAAAAAATAGGAGTTTTACGATAGTTTTTTTTTTTTTTTACTCTAGAAATACCGGAGCTGTTAAAAATGTCTGACGGGTCGTAACGGACAAATATATAACATACACACTTGGAGGATGGCTGGGGGGAGCCCTGTCAACACCTACAGTGCCAAGAATTTGAGTCACTGTCAAGTCACTGTATTTTCCCTGTATAATGCTCAATACTCGTACTATACGTCGACCAATTATCATGTTCCTCGGATGATAATTTCATGTTAATCAACCAATCAGCTTCTTTCTTGAAAATATCGTCAAGGACACTCAGCCAATCACGGCCTTCCTTAACAAATCAAATTAATCACTAACCCAATCATATCCTTTTAATATCTCCCGTAAGAAACTAATGTAACCTCAATACACGTTAAGACACTTATATAAAAGGTTTAAACTCGCCCTCTGTCGGCCATAAGGTGAAGTTACGAGTAAAACCATGATGCAATAAATCACAATAATCTTACATCAGTTACCAATCTTACATGAGCGTTACATTTATCACTCTTACTATAACTTTGAGTTAATTGTATCGGTGTACCAGGTTTCACGGTTTACACCAGCAGGAGACTACAGCCACACCTACCACCACCACCAACCGGGGACTACAGCCACACTTACCACCACCACCACCAACCGGGGACTACAGCCACACCTATTACCACCACCAGCCGGGGACTACAGCCACACCTACCACCACCACCAACCGGGGACTACAGCCACACCTACCACCACCACCACCACCAACCGGGGACTACAGCCACACCTACCACCACCACCACCAACCGGGGACTACAGCCACACCTACCACCACCAGCCGGACTAGCGCCACACCTATCACCACCACCAGCCGGGGACTAGCGCCACACCTATCACCACCACCAGCCGGGGACTAGCGCCACACCCATCACCACCAGCCGGGGACTACAGCCACACCTATCACCACCAGCCGGGGACTACAGCCACACCTACCACCACCAGCCGGGGACTACAGCCACACCTACCACCACCAGCCGGGGACTACAGCCACACCTATCACCACCAGCCGGGGATTACAGCCACACCTATCACCACCAGCCGGGGACTAGCGCCACACCTATCACCACCAGCCGGGGACTACAGCCACACCTACCACCACCAGCCGGGGACTACAGCCACACCTATCACCACCAGCCGGGGACTACAGCCACACCTACCACCACCAGCCGGGGACTACAGCCACACCTATCACCACCAGCCGGGGACTACAGCCACACCTACCACCACCAGCCGGGGACTACAGCCACACCTACCACCACCAGCCGGGGACTACAATTCATACCAGCCTTCCATTTAACAGGTGGACAGTTATTAACGACGGCCTCACATTAATCCCTTGTATAATACATTGTGTTTCTTAAGAGTAAGACCCTTCACGTACAGCTCCAGACTCGCGAATCTTAATAAATTTGCATAAAACCTGGAAACGTGAAAAAGGCAAGAATCGTTAATACTGAAGGAAAAAAAACGCCAAATAAGAACGTTTCCCCATAAATCTGGAAAGAAAATCACGCTCGGCACCTTCACCTTACTGTACCACACGACCCTAACACCAATTACTACATCAACTACACACGGAATACAACGCAACGTATCGTACCATAACGCACCTTTAATAATAACACACTTGGACATAACAATAACCCAGGTAAATTAGTTTAGTGGAAGGTGGGAACAAAAACAGGTGGGAGGAGTCAGGGTGAATAAGAGTCTGTATTAGAGACGGCGTAATTGGAAAACTTGAGAGCAGCGTCATGAAGTTTACCTGAACCCAACTTAGGTACCTACATGCTCCAGGTGTTAAAGCCATTACTTACCCGTACCACACCTGGCTGCCTGATGTTTAATACAGCCGGTACGAACTGGAGGATAATGGTGGGGTGATAGAGGGGAGGGATGATGGTGGGGTGATAGAGGGGAGGGATGATGGTGGGGTGAGAGAGGGGAGGGATGATGGTGGGGTGATAGAGGGGAGGGATGATGGTGGGGTGATAGAGGGGAGGGATAATGGTGGGGTGATAGAGGGGAGGGATGATGGTGGGGTGATAGAGGGGAGGGATGATGGTGGGGTGATAGAGGGGAGGGATAATGGTGGGGTGATAGAGGGGAGGGATGATGGTGGGGTGATGGAGGGGTGATGGTGGGGTGATGGAGGGGTGATAGTAGGGTGATGGAGGGGAGGTGGATAATGGAAGGGTGATGGTGGGGTGGAAGGAAGGGGTGATGGAGGGGTGGTGTACTGTTATATTGATAACTGTTGACGAATCTCTTTATATTAATACCACTGTTGGCTTCTCGTCTTCTCTTCACGTTCTCTCCTCCCTTCTTCTTCTTCTTCTTCTTCTCGTCCTCCTCCTCCTCTCAGCTTCTTTCCTTTCCTCCCCTACTCCTCATTCTCCACCATCTCATTTCTCCTACTCAAACCATCCTTCTTCCTCCTCTTCCCCCATGCCTCTCCTCCTTACCCATCTATCATCCTCTCTTTCCTTCACTAACCCTCCTCCTATTCCTCCACCATTTCTTTACCTCTTTTTCGGTATTTTCGTCCCCCTCTCCTTTCCCTTTTCCTCACGGCTATTAATCTTCACATCCTCCACCCTTCCCCTCCTTGCCCCTTGCACACTCCTCTGTCATTCATCTCGTCACCGAAAGAATAGAATCTCCGTTACTTTATCCACCAATGACGTCATTCTTCTCGGAAGTCCTCCTATTGTGACGTCATTCATCTTCCAACCACTACTCTACTTACACCTGGTTACACGGGGTGTCCGAATAGTCACAATAATCGTAACTTGATGTATGGCTAGACAACAAGTGAAGTGTGTGTGTGTGTGTGTGTGTGTGTGTGTGCGCATATATATTATTTTCCCCCTTAGGGCAGAACCTTTTCGGACACGTTGTTTATATGAAGCCATTTTCTTAATGCTGACTACTTTACAACCCCCCCCCCCCCCCCACAAGCAACGTTCACGCCATTTAAGTGATTTAAACTCTCTTAGTGGTGGTGGTGGTGGCAGAGCAACTGGTGGGAGGCATTATTACGCACGGCTACACCATAACAATACCCATTATAACACACACACACACACACACACACACACACACACACACACAGTTCCTTTATACCTCACACTAGGACCAACATTATGTCCAACTCCATGTCACAGTAATTTTTCTTCCATCATATAACTTTAAACAGTTTTAAAACATTCTGCATAAAAAAATATCAAATCTTTAGCGAGAGGAACCAACTGCACCAAGACACATGTGCCATCTCTCCCCGTGTCATTTATCTTGTAAAAAAAAAAATGGATGAGTGTTAAAAAAGAAAACTGTGGTATTGCCTGAGGGTGAGACTCAACCAAAGACTCTTAGGAGTGAAAGGCTTTTGTGGCGCCACCCCTCCAACCCACCCACCCTACCAACCAACACTCCCGGTTCATGGCCACTTACCAGCTGACTTCCCCCCGTTAAGATATTGTTAACTCTGGACACTGGAAGGTTAACACGTTGTAATATCTTATATATAATTATCTGGTTGACCATTTTCATCGTCACATCAAAGTAGTTTCTCCGACATAACAAGTGGTCTCATGACGCCTTGAAGATAACTACAATGACTCAGGTGTTTTCAAGGTAGGAGGAGTCTTAAGCCCCAACTCCCAAATCAGGAAATTACGTGGCTGGATCACCAATGGCACCACCACCTACACCATCATCACTATCACCACCATTATCACTATCATCACCACCATCACTACTATAACCACCTACACCACCTTCACTTATCTTCACCACTACCACTGCCACCACCACGATCACCACCATCACCACCACCATCGTCTACACTCACACAGACGGACAAGACCAAAAGTATAAGAGTCATACGGAGAAAACAGGAGGAAGAAGAGGAAGATGGATGAAGAGATAGTGAGAGGGGGAGGGAAGTGAGACGGGAGAATGAGATTGGGAAGGTGGCAGAGATGGAGATAAAACGAGACAGGGGGAAGAGAAGAGGGAGGGGGGGGGGAGAGAGATAAAAGTTACGGGAAGGAAGGGAGGAGAGATTGAGGTAGAGATATAGGTGGAGAAATGGAGGCAGAAACAGGTAGAGATGATGATGATGATGATGGTGATGATGGTGATGGTGATGGTGATGGTGGTGGTGGTGGTGATGGTGGTGATGGTGATGGTGGGTGATGGTGGTGATGGTGATGATGGTGATGGTGATGATGATGATGATGGTGGTGGTGGTGATGGTGGTGATGATGATGGTGATGATGGTGATGGTGGTGATGGTGGTGATGGTGATGATGATGATGATGATGGTGGTGGTGATGGTGATGATGATGATGATGGTGATGGTGGTGGTGGTGGTGATGGTGGTGATGGTGATGGTGGGTGATGGTGATGGTGGGTGATGGTGGTGGTGGTGATGGTGATGATGGTGATGGTGGTGGTGGTGATGGTGATGATGATGATGGTGATGATGATGATGATGATGGTGATGGTGGTGGTGATGGTGGTGGTGATGATGGTGGTGATGATGATGGTGATGATGGTGGTGATGATGATGATGATGGTGATGGTGGTGGTGGTGGTGGTGGTGGTGGTGATGATGATGATGATGATGATGGTGGTGGTGGTGATGGTGGTGGTGATGGTGGTGGTGATGATGATGGTGATGATGATGATGATGGTGATGATGATGGTGATGATGGTGATGATGATGATGATGATGATGATGATGGTGGTGGTGGTGATGATGGTGATGATGATGGTGATGATGAGGATAAAGAGGAGGACATGGAAGAAGAGGGGGATTATGGAGGAGGAGGAAGAGAAGCAGGAGAAGGAGGAGGAGGAAAAAGAAAAGCAAGAGGAGGAGGAAGAGAAGCAGGAGAAGGAGGAGGAGGAAAAAGAAAAGCAAGAGGAGGAGGAAGAGGAGCAGGTGGAAGAGTATAACATACAGAAGTAAACACAATAAGATACAAGCAACACCATTAAGCAGAGAAGCACCATTAAACAGAAGCACCATTAAACAGAAGCACCATTAAACAGAGAAGCACCATTAAACAGAAGCACCATTAAACAGAAGCACCATTAAACAGAAGCACCATTAAAATAAATACCAGTTATAACTACATTACCGCCACGACTACACCCAACAGAGACTGCTCAAATGGGCTCCATTCTCCAAGGATCGTATGCCCAGTATACTTAAAGCCTTATGATTAGGTTAAGTTGGGGTCTATTACGGCTGGCGTCCATTTTATCACCAAACCTGAGGACGTACCCTCGCCCACCGGCCTCCACACAGTACTCACACCGGTCTCCACACAGTGTTCACCCCGGTCTCCATACAGTGTTCACACCGGCCTCCACACAGTGTTCACACCGGTCTCCACACAGTGTTCACACCGGCCTCCACACAGTGTTCACACCGGCCTCCACACAGTGTTCACACCGGCCTCCACACAGTACTCACACCGGTCTCCACACAGTGTTCACACCGGCCTCCACACAGTACTCACACCGGCCTCCACACAGTGTTCACACCGGCCTCCACACAGTGTTCACACCGACCTCCACACAGTGCTCACACCGCCAATATACCACAGATTTAACAATAACAATCGACCTAAGCTGCCATAACATCCATTACATCGCCTCACACACTGTCGTCTATACAGGGTGTCTCAGAAAAAAAATATACACACACGTCCTTATAGATCTTCGTGGAGATGACGCAAAATCTCTACGAAAATCTATAAGGGCGCGTGTATATATTTTCTGAGACACCCTGTACCGTACACCAACCCCAAGAGAGGACACCGACGATCCATGAAAACAATGCCTGAGCTCGTTAACTCTAACATCAACAACAACATGGAGTTAGAAGGACCAATGAAAACCCATAGATAAGACTCAGTAGTTTTTTAAAGTGTTTACAATGGCTGAGCTCGTATATTCAAGAGGACTTATCAGGGGGCGAGTCTTTATGACCAACTAAAGCTTGTGATCCCGTCGGTCAACAATATTTACAACGCCACTCAATATACACTGGCAAATTTGTGTTAACTTTTACCACACACACACACACACACACACACATGCTGGGCGGGGGGGGGGGGGGGGGACTCCCTGTTATAAGCGAGCCATTTCTGCTATTGACACATCGTTTAGTTTCTACCCTCCCGACAAAAAAGGTTAGCTAAAAAAGGTTAAATATTTTCGTAGGGAGAGCAACGGGTTGGGATATATTTTAGTTTAACTGTTGACTGGTACACTTTTTTGAGATGTATGGACGAGGAGACTGTGAAGTCATCTAGGACTACCACCATTCCTACCATAAACGCTATCACCACCATCAGTAGCACTACCGCCATCACTACCATTACCATCATCACCACCACCACCACCAGCCTCGGTCTCAGGCACCACCCGACCACCTATACAGTATATTGTGACAGATCTGTGACGGTCTTACGTTATGGACCTGCCACACACCAGGTCACGGCGGCCACCACCTCCCTGTACCTCCCCCACCCTCCTTGAACCTCTCTCACCCTCCTTGAACCTCTCTCACTCTCCCTGAACCTCGCTCACCCTCCCTGAACCTCCCTGAACGTCCCTCACCCTCCCTGAACCTCCCTGAACCTCCCTCGCCCTCTCTGAACCTCCCTTACCATCCTTGAAACCTCCTCACCCTCCCTGCAAAACACACACACACACAAGGTTCTAACAGTGTTATCGTGTCCGTCCGTGAAAATGATGAGTTTACAGGAGTCAGCTCTCTACCCTATTAAATATTCCTGAGAAGATGTAGTCAACGTCACTCAACACCATCACCGTAACTGTGACGCAACGAGAATATGAACAACACGAAGCCTTAACCCTTTGAGTAAAACGACTTGACCCCTTGATCACGAAGCCTTAACCCATTCAATATGACGACTTGACCCCTCGAGTACGACGACTTGACCCTTGAGTACGAAGTCTTAACCCATCCAGTATGACGACTTGACCCCTTGAGTACGACGACTTGACCCTTGAGTACGAAGCCTTAACCCATACAGTATGACGACTTGACCCCTCGAGTACGACGACTTGACCCTTGAGTACGACGACTTGACCCCTTGAGAACGAAGCCTTAATCCATCCAGTATGACGACTTGACCCCTTGAGTACGACGACTTGACCCCTTGAGAACGACGACTTGACCCCAACTTGACCCCATGAGTACGACGACTTGACCCCCTTGAGTGCGACAACTTGACCCCTTGAATACGACAACTTGACCCCATGAGTACGACAACTTGACCCCTTGAGTACGACGACTTGATCCCTTGAGTACGACGACTTGATCCCTTGAGTACTCCAGGGGTTAATTTACAGTGCGCTGTCCCAAACGACCCGCCTGGAGTATGGGACCCACTTTCACTGTTATTTTTTCTTCATTTCTCATAACATTTAATATTAAAAACAAAATAAAAACAAATAATAAAATAAAATGTTAAATTCATCCCTTGGTGGTAGGGTGTGTGGGGTGAAGGTGGTGGGGAGTGTGAAGGGTGAAAGTATGTGGGGTGTGGGGTAGTAGGGTGTGTGGAGTGGGAGTGTGCGAGTATTTGAGGTGAGGATGTGAAGCGTATAAGGGGACTGATAGAGAGTGGGATACGGAGGCAGGCAGAACTTCGAGGAAAGAAAAAAAAAACACGACTAGATTTTTAAGTAAGTGAGAACAAGCGGAACAAAACTCACCTTTTCTATAACATGAAGAGTTGACTGAACAATATCTTGCAATACCTGATGTAAAACCCACTCCTCGTCTACTACATCAAACACAAACAATTAATATCAAGCGAGCGAGACGTCAAAGCCTAAAGTTCATTACTGTGAATCATTAAACACTCGACTCGATACAGTGTTGAAGATATAGTCTCGACTCAAACAGTTATATGTATTCAATTATTTTACCTGAGTGTGGTTCACGTAGGTGCAGAACACGTGTGATGAGGCGCATATTACAACACTGATTCATTAATTGTGAGAAAAATTGTTGTCTGATGAAGAAATTGACACTTAATGGAACTTCATAATCCTGGAAGTTGAAGCTTGTTAACAATCAATATCCAGTGAACGGAACTTAAGAACCCCAGGAGTATAATGACTTAACCCCATGAGTATAATGACTTAACCCCATGAGTATAATGACTTAACCCCATGAGTACAATGACTTAACCCCATGAGTATAATGACTTAACCCCATGAGTATAATGACTTAACCCCATGAGTATAATGACTTAACCCCATGAGTATAATGACTTAACCCCATGAGTATAATGACTTAACCCTATGAGTATAATGACTTAACCCTATGAGTATAATGACTTAACCCCATAAGTATGATGACTCAACCCCGTGAGTATGCGGACTTACCCTATGAGTACGAGGACTTTAACCCCGTGTATACCGGCCATAGTTTTGTACTCAAATAATATAGTATCGTACTCAAGGGACATCATGGTACTCAAAGGCCATAATATCGTACTCAAAGGGGCATCATGGTGCTCAAAGGGCGTATTATCGTACTCAAGGGAGCATCATTGTACTCAAGACGTTCATACAAACCAAAATATTTAAAATAATAGAAACTGGGCAGAGATGTGAGTCCCAAGTTAAGACAAGAAAATATTTAAGAGATAAAACAAGGAAGAAACAAGCCCAGAGGGAACAGACCAGAACAATGGTGAGAGGAACACGGGGAGGTACACAAGGGAGGTACACAGGGGAGGAACACGGGGAGGTACACAAGGGAGGAACACAAGGGAGGTACACAAGGGAGGAACACAAGGGAGGTACACAGGGGAGGAACACAAGGGGAGGTACACAAGGGGAGGTACAGAAGGGAGGTACACAGGGGAGGAACACAAGGGGAGGTATACAAGGGGAGGTACAGAAGGGAGGTACACAAGGGGAGGTACACAAGGGGAGTACACAAGGGGAGGTACACAGGGGAGGTACACAGGGGAGTACACAGGGGAGTACACAAGGGGAAGTACACAGGGGAGGTACACAGGGGAGGAACACGGGGAGGTACACAAGGTGAGTACACAGGGAATAACACAAGGGGAAGTACACAAGGGGAGTACACAAGGGGAAGTACACAAGGGAGGAACACAAGGGGAAGTACACAAGGGGAAGTACACAGGGGGAGTACACAAGGGGAAGTACACAGGGGGAAGTACACAAGGGAGGTACACAAGGGGAGGAACACAGGGGAGGTACACAAGGGAGGAACACAAGGGGAGGTACACAAGGGGAGGAACACAAGGGGAGGTACACAAGGGGAGGTACAGAAGGGAGGTACACAGGGGAGGAACACAAGGGGAGGAACACAAGGGGAGGAACACAAGGGGAAGAACAGAAGGGGAGGAACACAAGGGGGAACACAGAAGAGCCCGAGATATTACACAAAGCCTTGAAACACAGCTTTAATGTGATATGTAAGTGCTCTCTCTCTCTCTCTCTCTCTCTCTCTCTCTCTCTCTCTCTCTCTCTCTCTCTCTCAAAATAAAAGTAAATATGAGGGTAAAGCCCCTTAATCGACCCTTTAATACACTAACCCCTTATAATCTATCCCTTAACATAGCAATCGCCTTAAATCGTCCTAAAAAGGGGAAGAACCTGTTAACTACTAAGAGATAGAGACAGATGGACGGATAGACAGTCCAAAATAGACAGGCATACAGATACTTCCAGATAGACAGGTTGCCAGAACAGACGAACAGAGTGCCAGATACAGAGAGGCAGTGTCAGATACAGAGAGGCAGTGCCAGATAGTGCCACTTGATCAACTTCGTTTCATTAAGTCATAGATCTACACTAAACTTCCCTCCATCAATCACATCACTAAGCTTTCCTCCATCAATCACATCACTAAGCTTTCTTTCATCAATCACATAACTAAGCTTTCCTCCATCAATCACATCACTAAGCTTTCTTTCATCAATCACATAACTAAGCTTGCCTCCATCAATCACATTGCTAAGCTTTCTTTCATCAATCACATCACTAAGCTTTCTTTCATCAATCACATAACTAAACTTTCCTTCATCAATCACATAATTAAGCTTTCCTCCATAAAGTACGACCACCGCCAGCGCCAGCACGAACAACCAGCAACGTCCAGCGTGGCGTTCCTCTCTGCAATGACACAAGGAACTTACGCCAGACGAACTATTGCCTATTTTTTTTTGCTTGTGGTGGCGCTCCTTGTGGACAGGTGTGGTGCGGTCTTACCTGTGTCCTCGCGGCTACACCTCCATCTCGCCCTCAACGTTAATTAACACACACGTACCTGTAGGAGATAATACATTACCTTAGTGACGGTCTAAACTATGAACACACACGTCATGAACACACTCACATTATGAACACACTCTTGTTATGAACACACTCACGTTATGAACACACTCATGTTATGAACACACTCACATTATGGACACACTCACATTATGAACACACTCACATTATGAACACACTCACATTAGGAACACACTCACATTATGAACAAACTCACGTTATGAACACATTCAAGTTATGAACACACTCACGTTATGGACACACTCACAAGTCTCACATGTCATGAACACACTCACGCTATGGACACACTCACACGTCATGAATACAGTCACGTTATGGACACACACTCACGTTATGGACACACTCACAAGTCATGGACACATTACGCAATGACCTTCGCACCACGCCCACAAATCACACTCGATTCATCTCTTTTTCCACACACACACACACACACACACCGTGCCAGCTTTGTTCACCCCAAAGTGCTTCCCTTAAAGGCCAATTTAAGGAGTGACACGTGAGGCAATGCTCCTACTCGACCTCCAAAACAGCCATCACACAGTCAACCAGGGGTGTGTCATCAAATAATACACGGCCAGCAGGAGTCGAGGATGCAAACGTGCTAAGATTGTCACTGGGATTGTGGTAATCATTAAGGAGGCGCTTGCTTGCGTGCGTGCGTGTGTCCCGCTAATAACGCACTCAACCATCACACACCACAATACAAAGAACCTTTTTCCCGCTATCCTATAAAAACAATATAAGCAATAATCGTTGATTTTATTTACAACACACACACACACACACCTCATTCACCCCTTCAGAATCCTTTAAACAACACATTTCCCATTGTCACTCCACACACCAGCCAACATCAACACATGCCCTAATCACTTCACAATTTCATCACATTATTTCGAAACTGATAATAATAGGCAAGGGGGTTAGGTTATCTTACTCAAGGGGTTAGGTTATCGTACTCAAGGGGTTAGGTTATCTTACTCAAGGGGTTAGGTTATCTTACTCAAGGGGTTAGGTTATCTTACTCAAGGGGTTAGGTTATCGTACTCAAGGGGTTAGGTTATCTTACCCATGGGGTTAAGTTAACGTACTCAAGGGGGTTAGGTTATCTTACCCATGGGGTTCAGTTATCGTACTCATGGGGTTTGGTTATCATACTCAAGGGGTTACGTTATCGTATAAAATGGGTTAATATTAAATCTTGTGGGTAACGGCCTTTATTGACAGTACTATTGGTGTTATCATCATCATCATCATGGCTGACAGTGTAAACCTTTAATCAATAGTAAATACTCAATAAACCAAACCTGTGTTATATACGACAGGAATATTACACACTAGTCCAATACAATTACAACAATAGTAAATATTGTGGGAATATTAGTTAACACATATCATATACCACGGTATATATCAGCCTTAAATATTGCTGGATTATGACACAGTAACGGCCTTTATACTTAACAAAAGGGAATATATGGTGACAATATTACTTTATGGTCCGCAATAAAAGAGAGAGAGAGAGAGAGAGAGAGAGAGAGAGAGAGAGAGAGAGAGAGAGAGAGAGAGAGAGAGAGAGAGAGAGAGAGAGGTGGGGCGTGTGACCACGAATGCGGCTTTAATATAACAGGGTGTTGTGCTGTGTACTGTGGGTGGGCCAGTCCCCCCCCCCTCCTACCTTACCTAACCCACCCTGCCCTCCCGACAGCCTCCCGTGCCTACCTACCCCACTCACCACTCACCTTCTGTTCCACTCTTCCTTGTACACTACCAGCTTTTATTCCTTCTCTTACTTCTCTTCGAATCATCCAATTCACATTCAGATTTTCCCACAGTTTATTGGGCACACTCTTGTATCCTGTACGAGGCGAAGCGCAGAAGCATTACAACGCCCAACAAGAAAGGAGCGGAGTTCAAGCTGGCCTTCTGTGACCCATACAATTTAGAGGCGTGAGGGTCTGAGGGTCACTGGTTGTGTTACCAAGTTATTTATAGAAGGAAGAATGATCGTGTAGACTGTAGAGGGATAATTTCCTGTACAGGTTCGTTGTTTATAACAAAGTATGACAGATCCCTAATAAGGTCATGTTCCAGCCTTGTCTCTAGGTCATTAGTTCCCAAACTGGAGTCCACGGACCTCCAGGGATCAACAGCTGGCTATGAAATGTTTGAAAATTTTAAAGGAAACCTGGGAAATTTTTCAATAAATAAGGTTTTATTATTCATTTCCACCTGGCAGGGTAGACTTTGCATTCTTTATATTCAATTTGACTTTGAAGTCACTAACTGTATGACTACAAATGTTATAGTATTATAGTCATACATTTACTAAATTCATGAGTATTTTTTGTGGTTTTAGGGGGAAAATGGGGTAAACGGAGATTTTGGAGGTTTACCAAGGGGTGGAATGACAAAGATTTGGAACCACTGCTCTAGGAGGGGGAGATATTTGGTCAGGTATATGACCCTGATATTTGAGATTCGTCCGATGTTCGACGAGGGTCTCATGTTCCGCAGTGTGTGTGTGTCCTAGATTTAAGATGGTTGAGGAAGAGGGCGGCTTCTATGTCCTCTTCTTGAGTTGTTTATTTGGTAAGACGATCAACAGCGTCATAGGCAACAGCTCCCGAGTGATGAGATCCAGAGAAACTTAACACGGATGTTATCAGTTTCCTCGAGCCCAGCGATGGCGGCCAGGCAGGCTGTGTTGGGTGGCGGGGGAGGATTAAGCCTCACTGGCATCATCATTTTCAAATTCTTTAACTTCTATCGTTTCTCTGTGTCTCTTTTTCAACCATTATCACCTCATTTAGCGAGGGCGGTGACCGAGTGGATACAGTCCTCGACTTCTTTCTAAGAGTTACTAGTTAGCACCGCCAGGGCACCCCTAGTCCACCCAGCTGTGAATGGGTACCTTACTTTACACACTGAGCAGTGAAGGTGGTCGAGTGCAGTTTCTATCTGTCACATTACCTTCTCTTCTTGCTTCTGGTTCTCTTCCCTCATTCATCTCCCTCTTCCTTCCTTCCTTTGTGGGCGGGTGGCATCAGAGGGCGGGGTGGCATCAGTGGGCGGAGTGGCATCAGTGGGTAGAGAGGCATCAGTGGGCGGGGTGGCATCAGTGGGCGGGGTGGCATCAGTGAGCGGGGTGACATCTTCGGGCGGGGTAGCATCAGTGAGCGGGGTGACATCTTCGGGCGGGGTAGCATCAGTGGACAGGGTGGCATCAGTGAGCGGGGTGACATCTTCGGACGAGGTGGCATCAGTGAACTGGGTGGCATCAGTGGGCAGGGTGGCATCAGTGGGCGGGGTGGCATCAGTGGACAGGGTGGCATCAGTGGGCGGGATGGCATCAGTGGGCGGGATGGCATCAGTGGGCGGGGTGGCATCAGTGAACTGGGTGGCATCAGTGGGCGGGGTGGCATCAGTGGACAGGGTGGCATCAGTGGGCGGGATGGCATCAGTGGGCGGGGTGGCATCAGTGGGCGGGGTGGGTGAGTGAGCCACACACCGCCAGGGTTGTCCTCCCAGCACAACACAACCAACCTCATCACACATTCATCCCGCCCAGTGTAACAGAGAGACGCTCCCGCCACCACTCCTAACTGTACCGAAACTCATCCCTCCTAACACCGAAACTCATTCCTCCTGACACCGAAACTCATCCCTCCTGACACCGAAACTCATCCCTCCTGACACCGAAACTCATCCCTCCTGACACCGAAACTCATCCCTCCTGACACCGAAACTCATTCCTCCTGACACCGAAACTCATTCCTCCTGACACCGAAACTCATTCCTCCTGACACCGAAACTCATCCCTCCTGACACCGAAACTCATCCCTCCAGACACCGAAACTCATTCCTCCTGACACCGAAACTCATCCCTCCTGACACCGAAACTCATTCCTCCTGACACCGAAACTCATCCCTCCTGACACCGAAACTCATCCCTCCTGACACCGAAACTCATTCCTCCTAACTGACATTTTAACTTAACCCGCTTGACTGACACCTTAACTTACCTCCCTGAGATGAGAGGAAAGGGAGGGAGGGAGGGAGGGAGGGAGGGAGGGAGGGAAGGTAAGAGAGAAGAGAAGAGAAGGGAAGGGGAGAAGGGAAGGTAGGAGAGTAAGCAGAACGGGAAGGGGGGAGGGGGGGGTAGGAGGTTCGGGTTAGGTAAGCTCCCGGCTAACAAAGAACTACCCCTCAACACATTTTTCCTTACCGGACAGATTTTCCCGACAGTTTGTCTGACTTTTTCCCCGTGGTGACAAAGGCGTCGTCCGGCCCAAAGTAATCCTCCTCCTCCTCCTCCTCCCCCTTCTCGGAGGTAAGGGTGATATGTGCCTTTACCCGACCAGCGTTCACACCCTAATCTGACTTACATTAACGCTAACAAATCCTGGCCTACCTTGATACACCTTACCCTTACCTAATCTCACTTTATTTAACGGACACGTATCCTACCCTAACCTAACCTCATTTACCCTCACACTACACAGTTTATAATGGTTTGTTGGTAATTTTTTTCCCTAGATTCCAATAATTAAAGTTCCCACGTTTATTTTCCCCCCAGAAGGAGATTCTTTACGGTTCATACAGTAAATACGGTCCTTAGTTACGTTAAGTAGAGTTTAGGCACAATATTGACGCCATTGTGTTTTGTTTCTTTTAATACCTAGTACATAAAACACCAACACATATTTTATTATTTTATTCTGAACGCTGGTATGATCGTGTGAGTTCCTGACGTCATTCTCTGCCGCATTAGATCCATCCTGGAGAAGCTGTCACCTCGGCTGAGTCTGTTTACCTGTTGCTGTGTTACCTGATGACGTCAATAACACACCTCTACTATCACTGGTTCAGTCAAGGATCCTCAGGTTGGCGAATATAATCCCCAGGTGGGCGAATATAATCATCAGGTGGGTGAACATGATCCTCAGGTGGGTGAACATGATCCTCAGGTGGGTGAACAGTACCCTCAGGTGGGTGAACAGAATCCTCAGGTGGGTGAACAGATCCTCAGGTGGGTGAACAAAATCCTCAGATGGGTGAACAGAATCAATCCTCAGGTTGGTGATCAGAATCCTCAGGTGGGTGGGCAGAATCCTCAGGTGGGTGAACACGTGTACCTCAGCGGGAACCACAAACAACATTTACCATCATTCGTTCATCTTAAGTCTCTCGTCTCCTGTGACCTTCTCAACCTCCCTTTAACCCATTAATATCTCCCCATTATCACCTCATCCCCAAATATCTAACCCACATTATGCAGTACCCATGTTTGTAATGTTCCCTCCATGATGTTCCCTCCACTAGTTAGACCATATACTTGTTCCTACACCAACTGGACCAGGTGGGAATCTTGTGATCAATACCTAATGTACTTTACTTACACACAGGAGATCCCTACACAATAATCGGATCACAGGACCTAATCATATCGCCTTTATGTAGACCCTGTTATCGTCTCGTTGTATTAATCCACGTTGACAATGTTATCACTGAGGGAAGTATCATTTAAAACGTATCTTTACTATTGTGTGTTGGACAATATGGCCACAAGGGAAGGAGGAATATGACATCCTTAACAAGTAACAGGCGATTGATGAGGAAAGGAAGGAAAGGAAGGAAAGTGGAAAGGAGAAGGGGGGAAGGAAGAAGAGGAAGGAAGAATGAAGAAGAGGGAGGGAAGAAGAAGGAAGGGGGAAGAAGGAAGAAGAGGGAGGGAGGAAGATGAGGAAGAAGGAAGACGAGCGATGGAGGCAGAAAGAGCGAGAGGGATAGTGGAAAGGCGAAGAAGGGTGAAAGGGAGAAGGAAAGAGGGAAAAGAAGAAGAAGAAGAGAGAGAGAGAGAGAGAGAGAGAGAGAGAGAGAGAGAGAGAGAGAGAGAGAGAAACTCACAATTCTTCAGATCCAAACTAAGTTCCCTTACATTATGACACAACTTTATGACAACTTCGGCAGCCATCCAATTAGTGAAGCCCAAGGAAGCCATGACGAATCACTATCACAAAGTTTACTCAGAATTATTAGTCTTAAGTACAAATTCTGGTATACAGTAGAGGTAAAGTATTTTCCTGTACAGTTAATGTAAGTATATACTGATTCGGGTAAGACATACATGTATAGTAATCGCCAGGTGGTGATAGTACCATAGAGGTGTTTTCCTGACATAGAGATTAATAGAAACGTACTGAGACTTAACTCTCTCTCTCTCTCTCTCTCTCTCTCTCTCTCTCTCTCTCTCTCTCTCTCACACAATAACGCGATCAAATTTCCTCCCAGGCCAAAGTTACGTCTCACTCTGACATTACATTCACGCCGAAAATTAATAGGTTCATTTAACTGCGGAATAAAAGTTGACCGAGAACTGAAAAATGGTCCAAATTTTTAGCCCTGACTCGTAAAATTAGGGTGACAGGTCTTTATTACTGATAATACTAACGAGATATTCCTAGTCCACAGATCAAGTTAGGTTCCTAATACTGACATTACTAGCTAGATATTCCCAGCCTATAGATCAAGTCCTATTACTATTATTACTAGCTAGATATTCCCAGCCTATAGATCAAGTCCTATTATTATTATTACTAGATAGATATTCCCAGCCTATAGATCAAGTCCTATTACTATTATTACTAGCTAGACATTCCCAGCCAATCAGCAAACCTACATTATTAAATCAGTCAACCTCGTTCTAGTCATCTGATTCCCTTGAAATATCTCGATACCTGGTGTACCCGCGCTCTCTATCATGCCCGTGGACCAACATTCCCGTAGATCATGATGGGCAGTGAAGGGGTGTACAGATTTTCTTGAAACTTAGCAGGGATATTAAGCCCCCCCCCCCCCTCCCTCCCTTCCCTTAGACTCTTGCCCTCCCTCCCCTTCGACTCTTCTCCTCCCCCCCCTCGACCCTTTCCCTCCCTCCCTCCCCCTCGATCCTTCCCCTCCCTCTCCCCACCACCCCCCCCTCGACCCTTCCTTCCCCCCTCCCACAAAATCTCGAACGCGACTCTGATCCGATTAAAGGGAGATTGAGGGTGTTCGGGGATACATCACGTATTCGACTTCCTGTGAACGCGGCGACTTCTTAGTATTCTCAATGTTATCGTTTAAATACTACATTTCCTAAATTTATGCGAGGATCACGTGAAGGTTAGGTTAGGTTAGGTTAAAATGGTTAATCTTCTCGTAAAATAATCCGGGGTGTCTAATCTTCACGTGATCAGCTTTAGCTAGAGAGAGTAGGCGTACGAGAGAAAGAGAGGAAAAGAAAGTACCAGCAATAATTAAGATGATTTTCTACAGTCAAGGGAGAGAAGAGGAGGAAGATGAACAGGAGGAGGAAAAGGGGACGGAGGGAGGGAGGGAGGTGCTGCACAAGATACACCATAAATCTAGTGTTACCACCTGTTGCCTTTCACACCCCACGCCTCCCACACACCCCACGCCTCTGATACACACGCCTCCCACACACCCCACGCCTCCCACACACCCCACGCCTCTGACACACACGCCTCCCACACACCCCACGCCTCCCACACACCCCACGCCTCTCACACACACGCCTCCCACACACCCCACGCCTCTCACACACACGCCTCCCACACACCCACGCCCCTCTCTCTCTCTGTACTGGTGTGTCCCGGCCAGAAACAGCATCCACCCAACTATTAATAATGTACGCTACTAGGAACGGGTACTATCAGGACAGGGGTTCCGAAATTAATGGCCAGGTGTAGAAGGTGTAGAAGACAGGGGAGACCATTACAACCGGGCCCTCATCGTAATGGGTAGGGATCGTGGCACATTAAACTGAGCGCCGTGGCCACAATAAAAGATGGCCACATTAATGGGTGGCCATAATATTGGGTAGCCATATTATAAAGGGTGGCCACAAGGAGTTATAGAACAGTTTGATTTGGTGGAGAGTAAAAGTGTTGGAGAAATACGAGCTTTAATTTGTATGTAAATATCCACACACGTCACTGCTGATATATACTAGTGAATCATAAAAAAAAATAATTTACGTCGTTGAAAATAAACTGCTTAATCTAAATAAAAAAGATATATCTAGATGTGAAGCTCTGAAATACAGTATTTAATCTGCATGTAAAAATGTAAACACGAAATTAAGAAATAAACTGTTGATTAAAATGACACGAAATTTTATTACGTATATACTGTATATCTGATCAACGAATTTTATTTTATGGTTCAAGAACCTCAGACTGACAGGAAGAAAAACATATATATATATTATTATCCTTTGCTCCTCCTCTCCTCCCTACATCATCAATATTCCTTTATAACTGTCTATCTAACCCTTCCTCCCTTATTCATCTCTCTCTCTCTTCGTCTATCTTATCACCCTCACCTCCATACTCGCCTCACTCCCTATTCTCATTTCGTTTCCCCTCCACACTCTGTTCTCAAGGGTACGTCGTCAGCGCTTTTTAATAATTATCCATCTACCTTTTACTCCTCTTATTTCTTAATTGAATTTAATCATCGTTATCTGACCCTCTCTTTCAAGTGTCGATTATCACAGTTTCGCTCATCCATATTTTCTTCTTATCCTTTCGTTCATTAACCCTCTTGCAAGACTGGCAACTTCCAACAACAACCGATCAACGTCTCTGAACTGTGATGGTTGCTAGGGAAGCCAAAGGGGAGTGGAGCTTAATAGTGCTTGACAACCATAACGTAACGTAACATAACGCAAACAAATACGATATTAAATACGTCTAGATCACACCATTTCATCGTCACCATCACCATCATGTCACCATCACCACCACGTTATCATCATCACCATCACGTCACCACCACTTCCTCGTCATCACCATCACGTCACCATCACTTCTTCGTCATCACCATCACGTCACCACCACTTCCTCGTCATCACCACCACGTCATCATCACCACCACCACTTCCTCGTCATCACCATCACGTCACCACCACTTCCTCGTCATCACCATCACGTCACCACCCCTTCCTCGTCACTATCACTACCATCTTCCTACCCACTACACTATCCATTAAACCATCAGGACTTAAGGCGAACTCTCTCTCTCTCTCTCTCTCTCTCTCTCTCTCTCTCTCTCTCTCTCTCTCTCTCTAATCCTCATATGTCACCCTCTTGTCATTTGGTTTCACTCCGTCATACAACTGATTTATGAGAGAAGAGAAGAGAAGAGAAGAGAGGAGTACAAAGTCTATGTAATCTGTTTCTGTGTGTGTACTCTGAAGCCGATAGATATATAGACAGACAGATAAACAGACAGACAGACACACAGACGGACACAGACAGACGGACAGAGATAGATAGATAGATAGACAGACAGATAGATAGAGCACTCATTCGTAAGTAAAAACAATACTTAACCGTTAGATTTCTTCATCACAACATTTTATCGACCTCTCATCATCATGATCACCATCATCAAAATTTCACTATCATCACCCAACTTTATAAACATCATCATCACCCAACTTTCACTACCATCACCATCATCACCCAACTTTCACTACCATCACCATCATCACCCAACTTTCACTACCATCACCATCACCATCATCACCCAACTTTTCTTAACATCATCATCATCAGGCAAGTTACAGGTGGTATAAGGTCGCTGCTTCACCATCATTTGCGACTCCAAACTTAGCAATGTCTATCTCTCTAATTAATGGTGTTTTCTTATGTCGTGGGATCCTGCATGAGACCCAGCCGACGACCTCCTTCACTGCCCTGTACGCCACAGCTCACAACAAGTGTCATCCTCCAACTATATATACAAGGTGACTCAACACAACAGTAAACAACAACTTACACACACACACATCTACATGTTCACCATGACAAATAAATCAACAAAAGGTTTAGTTAAGTTGTAGGAGCCAGTTTACCTCCTGACGGGTACACGTGTGTAGTACCCAACGACCTTTTAGATAAAAGTTCACAGTGGAACTTTACCGCCAGCAACACAAAGGCAACTTTGGGGTGAACCCCAGAGATTCTCACGCCGACAACCACCAAACTTGAGGGTGACCTGTCTCATAACTGGGTCATGGGGACATTTTATTGCTTGAATTTTTCTTGTGATGTCCAGCCAACAGTGGAAACTAGGTCACGATGACCCAGATGTCATACCCGGCATCTTAACTCACGACAAGTTTAGCGGACAGGGGTTGAGTTCTGGGGGGGGCCCCGCTCACGACAGGAAGCGGAGCCACTGTTTTATATATATATATATATATATATATATATATATATATATATATATATATATATATATATATATATATATATATATATATATATAGCCCAACAAACACGCGGACTTCTACATATAATCAGCACCTCAACCCGCCAGGTTAGCGTTCCCCGGTCACAGTCATGGGCTCGTGGGCCGTGGGTTCGAATCCTGGCGGGTTGAGGTGTTGATTGTATGTATATGTGAGTGTGTATATATATATATATATATATATATATATATATATATATATATATATATATATATATATATATAGAGAGAGAGAGAGAGAGAGAGAGAGAGAGAGAGAGAGAGAGAGAGAGTTTTTTTGTGTACTCGTCTTTCACTTTATTCTAACTTTCCCTCACTTCCTGCTCCTCTCTCTCACAAAACCTACGCCATGTTACATGGGATTCAGTTCCCCTATTGTACCAATTCAGATGAAAAAAATATAATTGAAAAGTTCTCGGTAGTCTATTTACGTCCTCTACCGTCCAATCAGAACACACCAAAAGTAATCTCCATCAAACCGTGTGTTGTGCGGGGCCATACAGTCTTGTGGAACACGGAGGGCCGCAACACACTGATTCCGGCGTTGTATTATAACTTCCTCGGCCTCTATTCTCATGCTGAAGTTAAAAAGTCTTTCTCCTTTACCCACGTAGTGTATTAAAAACATAACAAATTACATCCTGTATTATAAAAGGTTTTTCAAATACACAAACAGATTTTCATTGAGAGAACAAAGGCTGAAGAGTTTAACACGTAGTAAATATTATGACTTTTCGTTACCTGTGACCCGAGGCTCTGCGTGTTAACATGAGTTCCAGTAATAGTAGAGTTTATAATGATAGCAAGTTTATGATGGTACTAATGTGAGGGAGGATGGCGGTGGGTGGTAGTGTTGGTGGTGCCCGAGGGAGTGTGGGAGACTGGCAGTGTTGGTGGTGCCCGAGGGAGTGTGGGAGACTGGCAATGTTGGTGGAAAAGTATCTGTAATCTCTCTCTCTCAAACATCGGAGTCTCCCTGCTGCATTTTCGAGCCCCTCACCCCCTCCCTCTCAGACAGCGAAACAGTAAAGTCCTCGCGGCACAGTTTTCCCTCCAAGGACTACACTCCTGACAAGTATTACCCAGCCAGGAGAATTATTACAACGAGTCGCCCCAATCTGATTTTCTCTACACCATCTAGCTTGGTAAACCACTCTTAAAATATATTAAAATCTGAGGGGGCGAATCTGATTGTCTTCTCACGCATAAACACAATAACCCCAGACTCCCAAAACCCATTACCATTTTATAAGCGACTCATATTTATTCCCGCAGCTACATTTCCTACACCGGCGACGTGTGCAGGCCATGAGGAAACACATCAGCGTGGGCATCGAAGCGTGTTCTTTAGATTTTTCCCCCGACGGTAAACACGGTGGAGAGGGTACCATAAAGCCCCGAGGAACTGCAGCACCACCACCACCACCTGACGCGGTAATGGCTGCTGAGTTACAACACCAGAGAGAGAGAGAGAGAGAGAGAGAGAGAGAGAGAGAGAGAGAGAGAGAGAGAGAGAGAGAGACTAACGATACCAGCAACGATATTAAGAGGAAACAACAATAGTGAGACAATATGATCTTACGACACACCACACTCCCCCCCTCCCCCCCTCTACCATGCGTGTTGGGGGGGAGAGGGTGACACGGTATGACAAAATCCACCTAAGCAGACGCTCTACCACACTCCACAACCTCCACCACACTCTACAACCTCCACCACACTCTACAACCTCCACCACACTCCACAACCTCCACCACACTCCACAACCTCCACCACACTCTACAACCTCCACCACACTCTACAATCTCCACCACACTCCACAACCTCCACCACACTCCACAACCTCCACCACACTCCACAACCTCCACCACACTCCACAACCTCCACCACACTCCACAACCTCCACCACACTCCACAACCTCCACCACACTCCACAACCTCCACCACATTCCACAACCTCCACCACACTCCACAACCTCCACCACACTGAACGTAAATTCAACCAAATATCGTGAATAAATTTTTTTTTAAAACATGAGCCATTACATTCCTCCTTAGTCGAGAGATTTATGAAAGACAAGGCCAGTGCATAAATTAGGATGATTCAGTGTTAGATTAGAGATGAGCGCTGCCACAAGGACCTTACACACACACACACACACACACACACACACACACACACACACACACACCATTTCTCCTTCATTTTTATGCAAGATTTTTTTTTCCCCCTCCGAGTCAGGGAAAATATGAAGGAACGCTCGAGCCTTTCTTCCCTGTCACCGGGAGAGTTTGGGGGAGGGGGTGAGGGGAAGAGGGAGAAGGAAGGGTGGGGGGGGCAGAGGGGGGTGGCAGAGGGTGGGGGTGGGATCTATCTTTTATCCTAACGCGCTACTTTTGGTGTTACTCCTTCCGTCTTCCCTCCATGACGCCTCTCCCAGCATCTCCCAGAACCTTTGTGTGGTGCCTTGCTCTCCTCCTCTACCATCACCACCACCACCACCACTACCACCATCACCACCCCTACCACTATCACCACTACCACCAAGGAATCAAACAAGGTAAACAGTGTCAGCCTTTGGTTACCCTCACGAGCGAGTATAATCAACAGCCTCTCAAAACCTGTATAATTAGACCAACTGTGGACACTGACTTCACCCGGCGGCCGTACATCAAAGGGAGGTGATGATGGTGATGATGGTGATGGTAATAGCGATGGTGTTGGTGGTGTTGACTCGCGGTGACGCCGAGACTGACAGACAATATATGTTGAGAAACCAGAGTGAGGTAGAAACACACACACACACACAGAGGAGAAATGACCTTAATCCAGCAATATTAAATACAATTAAATTTACAAGTATTTGAAAAAAAAAGTTATTTATGGAAATGGGAATACTGGGTTGAATATGAGGGCTTGTATTGAGGTTAAGTAAGGCGGAAATCTCCAACCCAGCCACGAGATCTTCGCCTTAAATGCCATTATGCTTTGGGCCAATATTTAGTAGTAGTAGTAGTAGTAGTATTTTGTTGGTCAGTTTCTTATTATTATGATTATTATTATTGTTATTATTATTATTATTATTGAGTGGATCAATAAAGAGTTAAATTTGGTTGATCAAGTCAGTAGATTCATATGTTAACAATTGAGTACTACCAACCTACCACTGTCAACCACTATCTCTAGCCAATATTACAACCACAATCACCTTTAACTACTATCGTCTATCACTATTTCCTATTCCAATACTATAACCACTACCACCATTCACAACCACCACTACCTAACTACCATTTGCCATTGTCTGCCACCTACCACTACCCCAATACCCACAGCCACCACCATTCATTTAAATATTATCCATTATTGTCCAATGCCTAGATTAATGTTGTCCAATTTGTCCATCGCCTATATAAAGTCCAATATTGTCCAGCACCTTAATAGTGTCCAATATTAACCATAACCTATATGATACTGTCCAATACCGGTCAACAAATAGTAAATATGTCCAATACTGGTCACAAACTCCGATAGATAGGTCCAATATTAACTGTCATCGCTACTGCCACACACTTGTAAACTGCCACCCACGAGAACAGCTTCCCACTAGTAAACTGCCACCCACGAGAACGGCCGCCCATTAGTAAACTGTCACCCACGAGAACGGCCGCCCACCAGTAGACTGCCACCCACTAGTGAACTGTCACACACGAGAACGGCCGCCCACTAGTAAACTGCCACCCACGAGAAAGGTCGCCCACTTATAAACTGCCACCCACGAGAACAGCCGCTCACTAGTAAACTGGCACCCACGAGAACGGCCGCCCACTCGAAGACTACCGCCCACTAGTAGCTGCCACACACGAGAACGGCCGCCCACTAGTATGTCTGCCAACTAGTACGGTGCCGCCCAATATTAAGTTGCCACCCACGAATATGTTGACAACTACCGCCTATCCACCCACCCACCAAACACTTGCCAATACACCACCCAACTATCCTACACCTGTCAATATACCACCCACCCACCCAACACCTGTCACTACACCACCCACCTACCCAAAACCTGTCACTATACCACCCACCCACCCAACACCTGTCACTACACCACCCACCTACCCAAAACCTGCCAATACACCACCCACTTACCCAACACCTGTCAATACACAATCCACCCACCCAACACCAGTCAATTCACCACCCACCCACCCAACACCTGTCACTACACCACCCGCCTACCCAACATCTGTCAATACACCACCCATCCAACACCTGTCACTAAACTACTCACCCAACACCTGTCACTACACCATCCACCCAGCCAAAACCTGCCAATACACCACCCACCTACCCAACACCTGTCAATACACCACCCACCCACCCAACACCTGTCAATACACCACCCACCCACCCAACACCTGGCACTACACCTCCCATCCACCAACTCCTGTCACTACACCACCCACCCACCCAGTCAACACCTGTCAATACACCACCCACCCACCCACCCAACACCTGTCAATACACCACCCACCTACCCAACACCTGCCAATACACCACCCACCCACTTCAGAGGTCAAAGGTCAATCATAGCCACAAACAACCACCACACAGGTCAATAATTATATCCTAATTTTCAACACAACGAAAAACTCCAAAACAAAATATTACCTTTCACTCATTTCAACCCCACGATAATTATGCATTGTATAAAGGACAATTCTTTTATATATACGAGTATTGTGACTGTGGACTGTATTCGCCCCACTGGTGAGGTTATATTGTAATGTTTGGCGGCATTTGCAAGTTATCAGAGAATAAAATGATATTAATTGGTGATATCAGAACTCTTCATCGTGTATAAAATGTCACTGATCAAATGAATTGTTGAATGAATATGTAATTTAGACCAGAAGGGTGTTTCTTTTTTTCACCGGGTCGACTGTACTCTCATAATAATTAATAATAATAATAATAATTAACGGTTTATTGACAGAGCATGGCAGCCGGAAGGCTGAAAATATACAGTTACATAATTGAGGAATGGGTCTCTTGATTTACAAATAATATATAAGTAAAATACAGGAAAGTGATACGAATATGATATATAATAACTAGGTGGGGAGTAGCTCAAACTACAGGGCATTTCAACATAGTGACAGTGCAAAAAGTAAGATTGACTGGGAGTGAATACACTGGTTGTTTACAAGTTATTGATAATTTTTACAATGGTTGGGACTGGGCTGTTCTTATAGCGATCAGTTCGTGCTCGTATGGGCTGGATGCGGTTGTGGTGTCGAACATAAATTCTCGGACGAGGGATCTCGGATGGTAGTAGGAGCTGGTGTCGAGGATGGTGCAAAAGCTTCTCACCAAATTTGCTGTTGAGGTCATTGTGATGGTCAGTGTGTGTGTGTGTGTGTGTGAAGAGGAAGGGGTACATAGGTATGGGTGGATATGTGTGTGTGTGTGTGTGTGTGTGTGTAATAGCTACCCTGTATAAAACATTACTATGTTTCTTAAATAGTAGTAACAAACTGAATGATACATTTATTTTTCTTCATTAACCAGGATTAAATATAAAGACGACTTAATAAAACTCTTTGTAATTCTTAAATAACCGTCAATAAAGGACCTTATGCACTTTTTAACCAAACAGGACTTACATTATACCCATCACACAATACAACATATACACTCATTAATAAAAGCTTTGGAAACAGTGAAGCCATTGTATATTTTCTTTAACAATTCATCCACAAAAAAAAAAACATACAGAAGGTTGTTCCCGAGTTATATGTCATTATGGTACAGAACAATACGGACTACCATTCAAATTTGAGGTCCATCTATCCTTAACAAACACGTAGTTACCGTCAGGGCGAGACAGGTCCAAGAGAGGTACAATAACCACCTACACATCCAGGAGAAGTGGTCCGTACCTTTACAAAAAATAAAGTTAATGGTGTATATATTTTGTGCACATGAAGGTCATTATCTGGCCAGAGAAGATAATATTTACATTAATAAATAATATGTTCTCAGGGCGGCGACACAACACAGGGAGAGGTGGTTGTACACAGTGAAGGGATCCATCACACACTGGTCATAAGGTAAACACTAGTACCGGTCCACCATAACAAGTATTTACATCCCCCGCCACCGAGACGTCCCCCTACCTACCCCCTCCCTTCACCCAGCCATATATATCAAGGTTTCCGGTACGCGAGAAGGTAACATGACCCAAAAATAAGATACGTATATATATATATTATTCT